>PVHX01009763.1:0-74198 GCA_004024805.1 Geosciurus inauris
TCCAAGTTTTTTAAGCAGTCTCCATACTGCTTTCCAGATTGGTTGCACCAATTTGCAATCCCACCAGCAATGTTTAAGTGTACCTTTTTCTCCACATCCTCGCCAGCACTTATTGTTGCTGGTATTTTGGATAGCTGCCATTCTGACTGGGGTGAGATGAAATCTGAGGGTAGTTTTGATTTGCATTTCTCTAATGCCTGCCCTATTCTTGACAACTAATAAACACGTAGCTAACAATGTTGTTTTCCGAGTACAGATGAAACAGTACAGAGGAAATTTTCTGTTAAATACACTATGAAAAAAGTAATTTAAGTAAATGCACAATACCTGGGATGTCTTTACACAAATAACTTTAAATTATATACAACATATGAAAAAATGTTCACCATCTGTAGCAACTGGAAAAACGTAAATTAAAACTATACTCAAGTCAAAGTGAATACAACAATCAAGGATACAAGTAACAATAAATGTTGACAAGGATGTGGGGAAAGGTTCACTCACATATTGCTACTGGGACTGCAAATTGGTACAACCACTCTGGAAAGCAGTATGGAGATTCCTCAGAAAACTTGGAATGGAACCACTCATTTATACCACTCCTCAACATATACCCAAAGGACTTAAAATCAGCATACTACAGGGACATGGCCACATCAATGTTTATAGCAACTCAACTCACAATAGCTAAGCTAAGGAACCAACCTAGGTGGCCTTCAACAGAGGAACAGATTTTTTAAATGTGGTATATATACACAATGGAATATTATTCAGCCATAAAGAATGAAATTATGACATTTGTCAGCAAATGAATGAAACTGAAGACTATCATGGTAAGTGAAATAAGCCAGTCCTAAAAAACCAAAGGCCGAAAGTTCTCTCCGATATGTGGATGCTAACACACAGTAAATGCAGGAAAGGGAAATATAGAAGTTCACTGGAATAGACAAAGAAGAATGAAGGGAAGGGAGGGGGAATGGGAATAGGAAAGACAGTAGAATCAATTGGATATACCTTTCCTATGTTCATATATGAATACATGACCAATGTAACTCCACATCATTTACAACCAGAAAGTAGAATCCTAAGTTATACTCCATATATGTATAATATATCAAAATATACTTTATTGTCATGTATATCTAAACAAAGCAAATAAAATAAAATAAAGTGACATTTAATTAGTCATCAAAGAAATGCAAAATTAAACCACAAAATATAACTATATACTTCCTATAAAGGTTAAAACAGAAAAACGTACAGTATGAATGCTGGTAAAGATGTAGGGCAGCAGTTCTCAAAGTATAGTTGAGGATCCCCAAAACCCTTCAGAGGTCTGCCAAGGTAAAACTCTTTTCATAAAAACTTACAACCTTTACTACTGTGTTGCTATTAATGTTGATGCAAACATGAATAAAGGCAACATATTAAACTGTACTAATAAGTCACCAACACTTTCAAAACACAAAATCTAGTTTCACTTACTCTACTTAATGAAGCTGTAAAATTATTAGTTTTATTCCCATAGTGACCTCTGAATCCATATGTCTTTGATATCCTGTGTTATACAAGAGTGTTCAACAGATTATCTCAAAGCAAAGCACCTGAGTAACTTGACATACAAAATGAACTAGCTCCATTTTCATGAAATACCATATTTATTTGAAAGAAGGCCAGACACATTAGGGTTTCTCAAATAATGATATATGGCACATATTTTCTCAAAAAGGAATGAAGTGAGCCTGTCATTAAAGGAAAACAATTGTCACTATTCATTGCAAATGACAAGATTTGAACTTTCAGGTAAAAGTTAGAATTTTGGAAAATTTTCATCTGATGCCATGACCCTGATAGCTTCATGAGATCACTAATGGTATTAACGACATAAATGAAAGACCTAACAAGGCCAAAATCAAGGTGTCAATCAGTCTTGGCATTCAATCTGAAGGCTCTGAAAAATATTTGCTTCCAATTGTATCCAGGCTGTTGCCAAAATTCAGTCCTTTGTAGTTGTAGGCTGGAGGTTCCTTATGGGCTGTCAGCCAGGGATCTCTTAAGCTTCCAAAAGGCAGTGGCATTTTTTGTCACATATCCCTTTGACCCCTGGCATGCATGCCACACTTCTTATACTTCCAATCTCTCTAACTTCCTCTTCTGCAAACAAGCTCAGAATATTTCCTTTTAAAGGGTCCATGTCATTAAATTGGGTGTACCTGGATAATCTTAAGGCCAACTGATTTGGGACTTTAATTATGCCTTGAAAATTCCTTTGCAGCAGTACCTAGATTAGTGTTTGAGTAACAAGGAGACAGAATGGCAAAGGACATCCTCACTTTACTACCACACTTATCACAAGTTGTTATTGATCAACAACTGAAAGTCATGAGAATATAAAGGCAAGACTGCTTGGGGGAAGCATGTGGGTTCTCTCACAGGTTCCCCATCAGCTTTGGCAAAACGTTCAGAAACTGCACCATAGCCTGAGAGTTTTCCTATCCAATCTTCTTCATTTCCTCTCTTTCTTTCACAGGGGCCAGATTTGCAAAGATCTTTTCCAATTGGAGTAATCAAAGTGTTGTGTATCTTGATTGAGGTACAGATAACTCAAAAATATTCATATGTCAAACCTTATCAAATTGTACACATTTAAGACATGCATTTTACTATATGAAAATTATATTACAATAAAAATATACGCTAAATAAATATCAATGTTAGTAGGAGAGGAACCCTTATTTTTTTAGGAATGTGCATTAAAATAGGATGAAATGATGTTATATCAGAGATTTCCTTCAAAATAATCCTACAAAGTGGGAGTGGCTCTGAATAAAACAAAACTGGTTATATAATAAAGACAACTGAAGCTAGGTGAGGAATACATGGAAACTCATTATATTCTAACTTTACTTTTGTGTATACTTGAAGTTTTCCATAATAAAAAGATTTATGATCTAACCAACTTCTGGCAGTGAAAACACAATGAAAGAAATTCTTATACACAATTTTTCCCCATTCACTAATACACATTGTTTTAAGTACAATTTGATACAACCAATCTTTATAGATCACATTGTCTAAAATCTGCAATGCTGAAATTGTACATACCATTCAACCCAGAAACTCACTATTAGAATCCACCAGAGAAGTCATGCACAAGGAAACACCTGTAAGACCTGTTCAATGCAATGAAAAAATATTGCAAAATTCTAAATGTCTTTAAATGGGATAATGAATAAAGTAAGTACAGAATATTCAAGCCATGAAAATATATACACTAAGTAAAACAAATCACAGCTTCATAGATTAACATGGAAGAATGTTTTTAAGATGATCAGTCAAAACTACAGCCAACTGATTTTTGTCACAGGAACTAAGAACACACATTGCAGTAAACAGTCTTTGAAAGGTACCAGAAAAATCAGATAAATACATGCAAAAAAAATGAAACCAGAGAACTCTCTCTCATCGGTTACAAAAATCAACTCAAAATGGATTCAACACTTACATGTAAAATCTGAAATTATGAAAACTAATGGAACAAAATATAGGGGAACTACTTCAGGACAATGGAAAAGGTAAGAATATTTCTTTCACATCTTTTGTAGTCCATTATAGACATACAGATAGGTGGGATTTGTTGTTATATATTCATACATGCATACAACATAACAATACAATTTGGACAATATCATTCCACAGTATTTTCCCTTTCCCTCTCCTCTTCCCTTACCCTGGTCCCTTTCTTTTGCTTCATTTCAATTTCCATCAGATTAACCTCCACACACACCTTCCTTTTCCTTTATCCTCTCTAGTTCCCACCTATGAGCAAAAACCCTTGACCTTCTGAGTTTGGCTGATTTCACTTAACATAATATTCTCAAGTTACATCAATTTTCCTGCAAATAACATAATTTCATTTTTCTTTATAGCTGAATAAAACTCCATCGTATGTATATACAACATATTTCCTTTATCCATTCATCCACTGATGGACAGCTACACTGGTTTAGTTCCGTAGTTAGGCTATAAACATGGATATGCATGTATCACTATATTATGACACTAATGAATGGTATAGCTGGGTCATATGGTGATTCCATGCCTAGTCGTCTGAGAAACACCATACTGATTTCCATAGTGGTTGTACTAATTTACAATTCCTATTTTATAATTACTAATTTGCAATTCCACCAATAATGTAAAAGTGTTTTTCTCCATTCTCTCCACCATTTATTATTATTTCTATTCTTTTTCCCCATAGCTTTATTGAGGTAAAACTGCAGTACAATAAAATGCACATATTTGAATTATGTAATTTGATCAGTTTTGATATAATAAATATTTCCATTAATTTTTCTTTATTTGAAATCAAGCAGACTGTGTTTCCTGCAAGATTTATTACATTAGAAATCAATCACCTTAAGATATATATGGAACCCCTCATGTGAACTATTTCAAAATTAAATAACACACTTACAAATATCTCAGAAGTCAAGGAAAAAAGCACAAGAAAAATAAATAAAAAGTGCTTTGAACTAAATGATAATAAAAGCTTAAAATATCAGGATTTCTAGAATGAAACAGTACTCAGATGAACATTTATAACTTAAAGTACTTGTATCAGAAAAAAGCTACAATAACAAATTATTTTCAAGTTATGCAGTAGGAAGGAAAAAATAAGAGTAGAAGCAAAAATATATAAAATAGAGAAGAAATAATACAGCTAAAATTTGATAAAAATCAAACAAGACTAGAGCCAGGCACCGTGGCACATGCCTGTAATCCCAGCACTTTGGGAAGCTGAGACAGGAGAATTGTGAGTTCAAAGCCAGCCTCAGCAATGGCAAGGTGCTAAGCAACTCAGTGAGACCCTGTCTCTACATAAAACATAAAATAGGGCTGGGAATGTGGCTCAGTGGTGTACCCTTGAGCAATCCCCAGTACCAAAAATAAAAATAAAAAATCAAACAAGTCTAATCAAGAAAAAAGCAAGAACACAAAAATTAATATCAATGGAAAGGGGGCTATCAAAATAACCCTACAGATGCTAAAAATATATTAAGGTAATATTGTAATTATATGACAGCATATGTGATAGCTTATAAAAGAAGGATAGCTTATTAAAGAAGGATCTGTATGCTACTGAGAAGAAGAGTGTATTCAGGTATCAATGGATGAAATATTCTATATATGTCTGTTAAGTCTAAATTATCAATTGTATTTTTTACTTCTATCACTTCTTTATTTAGTTTTTGTTTGGAGTATCTATCCAATGGTGAAAGAGGCATGTTAAAGTTACACAGTATTATATTGTGGTCTATTTGATTCTTGAAACTGACAAGGTCTGTTTGATGTACATAGATGCTCCATTGTTTGGGGCATAAATATTTATAATTGTTATGTCTTGTTGGCATATAATTCCCTGAAGCATGAAATAGCCTTCCTTGTCCCTTCTGATTAACTTTGGCTTAAAGTCCACTTTATCTGATATGAGGATATCAGAGGATATCATATCCAACCCCTGCTTGTTTACTTGATCCATATGAGTAGTATGTTTTTCCTCATCTTTTCACCTTCAGCCACTGGATGTCTTTGACTATGAGGTGAGTCTCTTAGAGACAGCATATTTTGGGGTCATTTTTAATCCAATCTGTCAGTCTGTGTCTTTCAACTGCTGAGTTTAGAACATCAATGTTCAAGGTTATTAGTCAGATGATTTGTATTCACAGTCATTTGGGGTTATTGCTGGTTTTTAGTTTCTCCTTTGATCGACTATTCCTTTAGTGTAGTTCCTCCCTTTGCTGGTTTTACCTTTTAATTTTTTTTTTCATATCATCTCCATGGAATATTTTGTTGAGAATATTCTGTAGTGCAGACTTTCTAGTTGCAACTTCTTTTAACTTTTGTTTATCATGGAAGGTTTTTATTTCATCTTCAAATCTAAAGCTTAATTTTGCTGGATATAGAATTCTTGGTTGACATCCATTTTCTTTCAGAGCTTGGTATATGTTCTTCCAGGACTTCCTAGCTTTGACGGTCTGAGTTGAGAAATCACCTGAGATCCAAATTGATTTCCCCCATATGTAATCTGGTATTTTTCTCTTGTCGCCTTTAACATTCTATCTTTATTCTTCATGTCAGGTATTTTCATTATAAAAAGCCTTAATGTGGGTCTGTTGTAATTTTGTATATTTGGGGTCCTGTAAACCTCTTGTACTTCATTTTCCAATTCATTCTTTAGGTTTGGAAAGTTTTCTGATATTATTTTATTGAAAAGATGGTGCATTCCTTTAGTTTGTATCTCCACACTTTCATCTATCCTGATCAATCTTAAATTTGATCTTTTCATGTTATCACACAGTTCTTGGAAGTTCTGTTCATGGTTTCTTAACATCTTCTCTCCATGGTCAACTCTATTTTCAAGTTTATATATTTTGTTTTCATTGCCTGAGGTTCTGTCTTCCAAGTGGTCTAGTCTGTTGGTAATGTTTTCTATTTAATTTTTAATTTGGTTTATTGTTTCCTTCACTTCAAGGATTTCTACTTGTTTTTTTTTTTAAGTCTCTGACTTTTTATTGAAGTGATCTTTCACTTCCTATATTTTCTCTCTGATTTCATTTCTTATACCATCCTTTACTTGCAGATCAATTTAACTATGTACATTCTAAACTCCTTCACTGGCACTTCTTCCACTGTGGTATCAATGAATTCTTTTACTGGAGAATCTTGGTTGTTTGTGGCAATTTGCTCCTTTGCTTTTTCATGTTGTTTGTGTGTCTACCCATCTAACAGTATGGATCTGAGGCAGCAGAGTTTCTACCCTGTGGAGTTAGTGTCCTTGAAGGTTTCCAGTACCTCACTTGCTGACAGCTACCTGTCTGCTTTGTTGGTTTCATTCCCTGAAGCAGCCAGGAAAGCAACCTCTTCCATTCCACCATCTTGAAGACCTCCTATTATATGTATTCTTGATGGCTGCCATTCTGACTTGTGTGAGAGAAAATCTCAGTGTTGTTTTGATTTGCATTTCCCTAAATGCTTATGATGTTGAACATATATGTGTTGGCCATTTCCATTTTTTCATTTCAGAAGTTAATATTTAATTCATTTCTCCAGGATTTTTCCCCCTTGGGTTTTTTTTTTTTTTTGAGTTAAATTTATATATTCTAGATATTAACCCTCTGTCATTAGTGTAGCTACCAAGATTTTCTGCCATTCTGTAGATTCTTTCTTCACATTCTTAACTGTTTCTTTTGCTGTGCAGAAGCTTTTTAGTTTGATGTCATCCATTTGTTAACTTCTGGCATTACTTCCTGAGCTTCAGGAGTCCTCTTGAGAAAGTCATTGCCTGTCCCCATTTTTGGAGTGTTAATCCTACATTTTCTTCTAGGAGTTGCTGAGTTTCTGGTCTAATTCATAGGTCTTTGATCCACTTTGACTTTGTTTTTGTGCAGAATGTAAATTAAGAGTCTAGTCTCATTCATGGATCACCAGTTTTCCCAGCACTTTCTTTCTTCTTTTTTTATTTTTTTGGTACCAGGGATTGAACTCAGGGGTACTCAACCACTGAACCACATCCCCAGTCCTATTTTGTGTTTTAGATAGAGACAGGGTCTCACTGAGTTGCTTAGCACCTGGTCATTGCTGAGGCTGGCTTTGAACTCACGATTCTCCTGTCTCAGCCTCCCAAAGTACTGGGATTACAAGCGTGCACCACCGCACCCAGCTTTCCAGCACTATTTCTTAAGAAGACTACCTTTTCTCCAACATATGTTTTTGGGACCATTGTCAAAGATTAGATAACTGTATCTAAGAGGGTTTGTCTCTGTATCTTATTTACCTACAGTCTACGAGTCTGTTTATATTCCAGTTCCATACAGTTTTTACTAAAATTGATCTGCAGAATAATTTTGGCTCGGATATTGTGATGATTTAAAAATGCTTTGGCTATTCTGGGTCTTTTGTTCTTCTAAATGAATTCTAGGGCTGTTTTTTCTAGTTCTGTTTAAAATGTCATTATATTTTGATGAGAATTACATTGAATCTGTATGTTGATTTTGGTAATATGGCCATTTTGACAGTATTATTTCCATCTATCCATGAACATGGGAGGTCTTTCCATCTTGTGTATTCTTTAATTTCTTCATTCAATGTTCTATAGTCTTCATTGTAGAGGTCTTTCATCTCCTTGGTTAGATTTATTCCTATGGTCTTTGTCTTATCTTCTCTTTTTGTTCTTTTTTGTTTGGTTGGTTAGTTGTTTTTAGGTAATTGTGAATGAAATTGTTTTCCTGATATCTTTCTCAACAAATTTATTATTGGTATATAGTAAAGCCATTGATTTTTGTATGTTGATTTTGTAACCTGCTATTTTGCTGAATTTATTAGTACTAGCAGTCTTTTGGTGATTCTTTTGGGATCTTCTAAGTACAAAAGTGATAATTTCACGTCTCATCTACAAACAGTGATAATTTCATGTCTTCCTTTCCTATTTTTAGCCTTTTTATTTCCTTCTCTTACCTAACTTCTCTGGATAAAACATCTACTGTGATAATAAATAGGAGTGATAAAAGTAAACATCCTTGCCTTGTTCCTGATTTTAAAAACATGTTCAGTTTTTCCCCAGTGCACTATGATACTGGCTTTGGGTTTTTCATACATAGCCTTAAGATGTTGAGGTAGATTCCTTCTATCCCTAGCCAGTGTTTTTAACATGAATGGGTAATGAATTTTGTTGCAGATTTTCTCTGCATCTATTGAGATGACTATGTGATTTTTGTCCTTAATTCTATTTACATGAGAAATTATATTTATTGATTTGCATATGTTTGCATCCCTTGAATAAAACCAACTTGGTTATGATGTACAATCTTCTTAATATACTGGTAAATATGATTTGCTAATATTTTAAGGATTTTTGTATCTAATTTCACTAGGAATACTGGTCTATTAGTTTTCTTCCCTTGATGCATCCTTGTCTGGTTTTGGTATGAATGCGATACTGGCTTCATAGAACAAATTTGGAATTGTTCCATCCCTTTCTATTTTGTGGAATAATATGAAAAGCACTGGCATTAGTTCTTCTTTAAAGGTCTGGTAGAATTCATATGAGAATCCACCTGGCCCTAGGCTTTTCTTTGTTGGAAGACTTTTCATTACTGCTTCTATCTCATTGCAAGTTATTTGTCTACTTAGGTTTTCTATGTCTTCTTGATCCAATATTGGTAGGCTGTATTTGTCTAGAAATGTATCCCATTTCTTCTAGGTTTTCCAATTTATTGGAGTATAAGTTTTCAAAATAGTCTCTAATAATCATCTGGATTTCTTTGATGTCTGTGGTGATTTCTCCTTCTTCATCTATAATTTTATTAATTTGGGTCTTCTTTTTCTTTTCATTAGTTTGGCTAGGGGCTTAACAATGTTATCTTTTCAATGAGCCAACTTGTCATTTCATTTTATATAAACTAATTAGTTCTAAAAGATGGTAAAAACAGTTCATTAAGAGAAAAGAAAATGTAATAAGAAGGTAGAATAGGGTTTACAATGTTCAAAATGTAAACAGAACAAATGCAGAAGAGATGTGATAGCTATGTGCAGGTGATAGCTATAAAGGAGGAGAAAAAAACAGGAAAAACAAAGGGAAAGAGAAAGAACGAGTGGATTTGGCTGTTAGCAGAAGAAAGGAGAGACAAAACAAAATAAAACCAAAATAAACCAAAAACTCTATCCCTCAAAACACAAGGCAAGGAAAAACTACAATTTTTAAATTCTATAAATGAGGAAAAAAGAAACAAACACCAATCAGCACACCAAGAACACCAAAGGGGGGGGGGGCTTAATGAAAAATGAAGGAATTGTCTCCACAGAAGTCGTCGAAACAGTGTACCAGAATGTTATTAAACCTTTCCTCTCTTTGTCTTGCTCAACAAGTTAACAGTTGGAGTGACCTAAGACTAGAGCTGGTTGAAACAGCTCTCAGCTTCCATTCTCACCAATATAAGGTAGGATGGAACATTCTGCTACCCATGAACACAATCTTTGCAGGTTTAGTCCCCAAGTATTCACACCCCCTGTTCGCATTCTAAACCCTCTTCAGTTGATCATGTGAGCTGCCAGACTCAAAGAGCAAACAGCAAGCTAAACTACTCCCTTCATTTTTCTGATTTGAATCCCAATGGGTACAATCTCTGTGTGACTGTTTCACTCAAGTTCTGTTAGGTACACCTACAACTTGCCAGGGCAGTATGGCAATGTCTGCTATGATCTCCTGGGCTCCTACAGCAGCAGCTGGAGTATGAATGCCTCAAGAAAGCTTCCACCTCAGCTCTCCATTTTCTAGTTGAGAAAACAGAGCACATTTCAAACACCAGTTTGTGTTTTTATAGCCTCTGGATCAGCTAAGGTCATAGCAGCTTTTCTGATCTACAGGTTTCTATGTACCAAATCTATCCATTCTTTTTCTATTGTCCCTACCCTCTGTGGGAGATCAGTGCCACTCCCACTTGCCACAATCAGCACTCATTCTTGCTCTTTGTTCATTGCACCCAAATTTCTGAGTCTCTGAGACTCTCTGTCCAATACTGAATTTTAGTAATTTAGTGAAATCCTTCTCTCAACCACCTTGCTGAAAGGTGCTGCTGAATCCCTAGCCTTGGAGCAATTGGAAATTCATCCTTCCTATAATCAGCCCTCTTAGATCTATGCAAGACAGGAATTTTTTGGACAAAACCAAGAACACATGAAACAAAAGCATAGACAAATGAGATTACATCAAACTAAAAAGCTTCTACATAGCAAAGGAAAAAAATCGGCAGAGTACAGAAACAAAGAAAATGAGGGTAAATATTTAGAAATTATATATCTTTTTTTTTTTTTTTTTTGGTACTGGGGATTGAACTCAGGGGTACTCGACCACTGAGCCACATCCTCAGCCCTATTTTGTGTTTTATGTAGAGACAGGGTCTCACTGAGTTGCTTGCTTAGCACCTCACCCTTGCTGAGGCTGGCTCTGAACTCGCAATTCTCCTGTCCCAGCCTCCCTACGTGCTGGGCGAAATTATGTATCTTTCAGAGGGTTAATGTCCAGAAGAGATAACAAACTCAAAACCTGAAGGCAAAAAATGACATAAGTTATTAAAAACTTAGCAACATACCCTCACAGATAGTTCTCAAAAGCCAAAACACAAATGGCCAACAGATATATGAAAAAATGCTCAATATCACTAATCATCAGAAAAATGTACATCAAAACCACAATGAAATCTTCACTTCAGTCACAATGACTATTATCAAAACACTAAAAATAAATGGTGGCAAGGGAGTAAAAAAAAGAGAATCCATATTGTTGATGGAAATGTTAGTACAGTCATTAAAAAAAACAATATGATTGTTTCTCAAAAAATTAAAACTAGAACTACCATATGGTCTAGTAATTGCACTACCAGATATATACATTCAAAGGAAATGAAACTGGTATGTCAAAGAGACATCTGCAGTCTCATGTTTACCGCAATGCTATTCACAATAGTCAAGAAACAGAAACAACCTAAGCGTCCATCAGGTGATGAATGGGTAAAGTCAATGTGGTACATACATGCCCTAGAACACTATTTCACCATAAAAAAAAAGAATGACATCTTGTCATTTATATCAACATGGATGGAACTAAAGATCATTCATTGTGCTAAGTGAAATAAGCCAGACATAGAAAAACAAATACTGCATAATGTCACTCATATGTGGAATAAAAAAAAAAAAAAAAAAATTTGTTTAAAAAGTTGATCTCAGAAGTTTAGAATGGAATGGTGGTTACCAGAAGCTGGGGAGAGAAGGAAGAAGGGAAGAAGAGGTTGAACAATGGTTACTAAGTTATTTTTAAGAAGTTCTATTGTGCCATTTTGCATAGTAGGGTGACTCTAGATAACAATAATGTACTGTGTATTTCAAAGATCTAGAGGAGAGAATTTATATATTTTTACCATAAAGAAGTCATAAGCAGAGAGTGGGGGTGTAACTTAGTGGTAGAGTATGTGCCTAGCATGCACTGCCCCCAAAAAAAGAAAAAAGAAAACTCAATGTTTAAGTAGATTTTTAACTGAATTTAAACATTACACAAAGTATACATGTATTGAAATATGACATGTTCACCCCTAAATATGCATTTTTATGTTTTTTATGTATCAGTTAAAAATGAACTTAATTTAAATTTTCTGGTGGGAAGGTATCAAGGATTGAAGCTCAGGGGCACTCAACCACTGAGCCACATCCCCAGCCCTATTTTGTATTTTATTTAGAGACAGGGTCTTATTGAGTTCTTAGTGCCTCACTTTTGCTAAGGCTGGCTTTGAACTCACAATCCTCTTGTCTCAGCCTCCCGAGCCACTGGGATTACAGGCATATGCCACCTCACCCAGTTAAAGTGATGAGAAGGGCTGGGGATATGGCTCAGTGGTAGAACATTTGCCTCACATGCACAAGGCTCTGGGGTTCAATCTTCAGTTCCAAAATAAAAAACTACTTCAGAATGATAAATAAGGCTTATAAAGTTCTAAAATATACTATACAATATATAGTTGTACTACCATACAAAAATATAAAGAGGCTGGGATTGTAGCTCAATAGTACAGTGCTTCTTTAGCAGGCACAAAGCCCTAAGTTCAACCCTCACCAACATAAAAAAAGAACTAAAAGTATGTTGGAGAAACTAGAGACAGAAGGAACTTACTTCAACATTTTAAAGCCTCAGAAAATGGAAAGATCTCCCATGTTCTTGGAAAGGCAGAATTCATACTGTCAAAATGGGCATACTAGCAAAACCAATATATAGATTGAATGAAATTCCCATCAAAATACCAATGAGATTCTTCATCAAAATAGGAAAAAAAAAATTTCTTCAATTCATTGGGAAGAATAAGAGACCCAGGGGCTGGGGTTGTGGCTCAGTAGTAGAGCACTTGCCTCACACGTGTGAGGCACTGGGTTCAATCCTCAGCACCACATACAAAATATATAAATAAATAAAATAAAGGTTTTAAAAAAATCTTTAAAAAAAAGAATAAGAGAACCAGACTAGCCAAAGCAATTCTGAATAAGAAAAGTGATACAGGAGGCATCACAAGACCTAATCTCATAATAACGAAACAGCAATAATATTGGTATCAAAGTAGATATAAAAACCAATGGAACAGGGCTGGGATTGTAGCTCAGCGGTAGAGCGCTTGCCTCGCATGCGTGAGGTCCTGGGTTCGATCCTCAGCACCACATACAAAGCAATAAAATAAAGACATTATGTACATCTACAGCTAAAAAAATATTTAAAAAAAAAAACCCAATGGAACAGAAAATAGAGGCAAAGTCACATACACAGAGCCATCTGACACTTGACAAAGGTGCAAAAAATGTCATATGGTTTAGATATGAAGTATCTCCCAAAAGTTTATGTTTGAGATAATGCAAGAAAGTTTAGAGGTAAAATGATTGGGTTATGAAAATCTTAACCTAACCAACGCATTAATCCTGATTGGGATTAACAAGGCGGAAACTGTAGGCAGATAGGGTGTGGCTGGAAAAGCTGGGTCCATACAGGGCAGACCCTTGGAAATTATATTTTTTCCACGGTAAGGGAAGCATGTGCGCCCCCCCCCCACACACACACACACACACTCTCACACTCTCTCTCTCTCTCTTCCTGGTGGGATGTCCTGAGCCAGTTTCCTCCACCACAGTTTTTCACCATAATGTTCTGCCTCACCTTGGACCCAGAGCAACAAAGTCAGTCATCTATGGATTGAGACCTCCAAAACCCTGAACCTCAAAGTAAACTTTTCCTCCTCTAATTGTTCTTGTCAGGTTTTGTGGTCATGACAGAGAAAAAGTGAACTAAAATACCATACTGGAGAAAAGATAGCCTTTTTAATAAATGGTGCTGGGGAAAGTGGATATCTATATGTAGAAGAATGAAATTAGATCTCTATCTTTCACCTACACAAAAATCAAATCAAAATGGATCAAAGACTTATGAGTTAGACCACAAATCTCACAAGTGCTAGAAAAAAACAGGGTCAACAACACTCCATCATACTGGTGCTGGTACAATCTTCCTCAACAAGACTCCTAAAGCTCAAGAAATAAAACCAAGTGGGATGCCATTAAATTAACAAGTTTCTGCATAGCAAAGAAAACACAAGGATGAAGAGGGCCAACAGAATGGGAAAAAAATCTTGCTAGCTACTCCTCTGACAAGAGGTTAATATCCAGAATACATGAAGAACTCAAAAAACCCAATGCCACCTGAGCATGGTGGTGCATGCCTATAAACCCAGTGGCTCAAGAGACTCAGGCAGGAAGATGGCAAATTCAAAGCTAGCCTCAGCAACTTAGCAAGGCCCTAAGCAACTCAGCAAGACCCAGTCTCTAAAATAAAAAATGGGCTAAGGATGTGGCTCAGTGGTTCAGCGCCCCTGGGTTAAATCCCAGTACCAAACAAACAAATTTCAATGCCAGAAAAATAAATAACCTAATCCACAAATGGGCAAAAGAACTAAACAGAAATTTCTCAAAAGAAGAAACACAAATGCCAATAAATACATGAAAAAGATGTTCAACATCTCTAGCAATCAGGGAAATGGAAACTGAAACTACATTAAGATTTCATCTCACTCCAGTCAGAATGGCAATTATCAGGAATATGAATAAAAATAAATGCTGGTGAGGATGTCGGGGGGAAAGGTACACTCAGTGTACTCAAAGGTACACTGCTGGTATGACTGCATATTAGTACAATCATTTGGAAAGCAGTGTACAGATTCTTCAAAAACCTAGGAATAGAATCACCATGTGACCTAGCTGTCCCACTCCTTAGCATTTAACCAGAACTAAAATCAGCATACTGAGGCACTGAGCAACTCAGTGAGACCCTATCTCTAAATAAAATACAAAAATAGGGCTAGGGATGTGGCTCAGTGGTTGAGTGCCCCTGAGTTCAATCCCTGGTACCAAAAAAAGGGGGGTGGGGGGACATCTACACTGAACAGAATACCAGAAGTCCTAAAAAAAGATGATGGAGGCAATTTACATACAGATTGTGAATTATGTATCATATAAAAATAATTGTTATTCCAAGGTACAGAACAAAAAGCTCATCTCTTCCTCGAAATATACATAATAAACTACCATTTCTATTTTAAGGAGGTAAAGGAAATATATAATAATTATACACACATACATGCCAGTGCCTAAAATATCTCTAGATATTTTAAACAATTTCTTTTGAATTTTAAACCATCTGAATTTCAACTATGCAAAAATAATTTTAAATTGGAAAATAATAAGAGAAGATTACAATAAAAAACATGTATTCTGAAAAGCACCAATAATTCTGAATGTGGTATTTTTCCAAAGAGAAACCATTAAAAGGCAGCTATTCTTACCATCTTAATTTTGTACATTCACAATCTGGATGACAAAAATACCGTCAGCAGAAAAAGAATGTATTGTTCAGTGGTTCTGACATACCTTATTTGAAGCTTTTTTAAGAATTTTATATTATATTTCACCAAGTGAGTTAACTCTTTTCACATTTAGGAGACAATATTTCTTACCTGCATATAAATTTTATCTATTTCATCTTGAAAAATACTTATTCCTATTACCAAAACCATACAACCAATCTGTAGCATTCCATATCCAACTTCTGAGTCACTAGTATGACAGTTCATATTTTTACCTGGAGAAAGAACAAATCAGCCTTACTTGTTTTTTGGAGTACGGAGTCTCCACTTGCTTTCTGAGGAAGAACTTGGGCAGGCGGGTGGGGCGAGGGGGAAAGGGTTGGTGTTAGATAGCCAAGTATTTATCTGTCAAATCACCTGTAATTTCCACTCAAATGGAACATCTTCCTGGAAGGTCAATTTAAACACTTATATTTACATAAAAATGAATATGATACATGAACTATAAAAAAGATATGGAGATTATAAAGATAAATATGAAATTTCAAAGAAATTTAGAGCTATTTAACTCACATCTGATTTAGGTATAGCTCAGTAAAAAGTTTGTAATTTGTTAACCTATTATCAGCTGGTTTTTTTCTAGTTTTGTAAAAGTATATACAAATGAGAAAATATACAAATTTTCTCATTTACCCAAGAAAATATACAAAACTTTTTGTAAAAGTATATACAAATGAGAAAACCATGTCTCTACTCTTAACCTTAAAACCAACAACACTGGTAACCAATCACCTTCATATTTGTATCTACAGAAACCAACAGAATACATTATTTTCACACAGATAAGGCACACATTCTGCAAGAGGTTTGCAGTTGCAACCTTTATTTATATTTTCAGTCAGTTTTTTTTTTGTTGTTCTTCTTCTTATTATTGTTTTGCAGTGTTAGGGATACAACCTAGGGCCTTGGGCATGTTAGGCACATGTTCTACTTCTGGCAATTTTTTCAAATGACTTCCTCTAAACAAACACTGACTGCTACCTGTCTGACTGCTTTCCCTGCTATTATTTTCCAGTACTACACATTTTAGTACACATGGTACTTCTGTTGCAGCAGCCTCCATCAGTATACTGCTGTGTATAGTACTTGAAAGAGCAAACTATCACAAAAATTCAATATTTGCATTTATTTTTGCACAACTCCTAAAGAAAATTTGCAAAATTCCTGCACAGGTCATTCTGGTTGATTCTAAAGCAACATTAAAGTTAACTGTTCTTCATGTTATTTCCTCAATGTCCATTGCATTTTCTTACCCACTGATTCTTCTTAACCACGCTTTTTTTTTTTTTAACATTTCCTATCACAGCTAGAGCAGAGAGAGGAGGGGTGGGATATCAAGACTCAGTGGAAGCGTGTAAAGTACAGCCTTTTCTATAGGTAATGAACAGAACACTGCCAGTGTTATGTCAAATAAGCTGTAAACAACTGGGTGTATTTTATCTGTCAGTATTGCAGCATTGTTTTCATAAGGCCACTATGTACATCTTATTGCCTCTTAATTCATATTCAGAGGACTCAGGAGAAATAATTTTTTTTCCTTACTGTTGCCTCTTGGTTCATTAAAATCTGTATTTCATGCAATGAAGCTAGTTATCTCACCTGAGAGACACAACACTATAAAAGCATCTAAGGAGTATAACTACACCAAAACAAAACAAAATAAAATAAAAAGACCCAAGAAAAAAAATTAACAATAAAAAGCTTAAAAAATATGATTACCTAATAAAGATAATGTCTACAACTCAAGAGCCGTAATATAATTTCATTTCACTAAACCATATTGTGTGTTTAGCTCCTACTAACATCCATAAGATATTCACATACAACCATAGTATAACTTTTAAAATACAGTTACAGTTCACCAGACATGTTGGCACACGCCTGTAATCTCAACAACTCAGGCACCTGAGGCAGGAGGATTGCAAGTTCAAAGCCAACCTCAGCATCTTAGAGAGGCAATAAGCAACTTAGTGAGACACTGTCTCAAAATGAAAATAAAAAAGGGCTGGTATATGGCTCAGTGGTTAAACACCCCTGGGTTCAATCCCTGGTACCAAAACAAAAAATGCAGTTACATGCTGGGGTATGGTGGTAGGTCCCTGTAACTTCAGAGGCTGAGGCAGAAGGCATATAAGTTTGAGGCCAATCTGGGCAACTTAACCAGACCCTGTCTCAAAAATGGGGTGAGGACAGGAGCTGGGGATATAGCTCAATGGTGTATGTATGAAGCCTAGCATGCATGAAGTTATAGAAGTTCAAAAATATACAACTTAAAAATTTTTTAATTTTTAAAAGCAGAATGATGTCACTTTCTCATATTAATAAGTACTATTTTAAATAACTCATTAATACAAAATATATGCTTACTAAAATAAAAATGTAAAACAAATTTAGCTTTGAATAAACTTTATTTTTTTTTTAATTTTTTTTAGTTGTTGATTGACCTTTATTTATTCATTTATTTATACATGGTGCTGAGGATCGAACCCAGTGCCTCCCACATGTGAGGCAAGCACTCTACCACTGAGCCACAATCCCAGCCCCTTAAATAAACTTTATATAGCTTAACTTCCCAAAATAAGAGCGAAAAACAATAAAAGTCACTAAATTCCTAATCTATATGAATTATTTATGAAGAAATTACTAAGGCTGGGTACAGTGGTTTACGTTCTGGCTACTTGGGAGGCTAAGGCAAGGAGGATCACAAGTTCAGGACCAGCCCCAGCAAATTAACAAGACCTTGCCTCAAATAAAATTTAAAAAGGGCTGAGGATGAACTCAGTGCTAGAGTACCCGGATAGCATGGGTGAGGCCCTGTTCAATCCCCAGTACCACAAAAAAAGAAAGTAGCTAGATATTATGAAAACTGGATGAGTTCTTAAATGTAAACTAATATTACTAAATGCCTTTGGAAAATTAAAAGTAATATCACAATTATCAAACTATAAAAACACATGCAGTCAGTAGTCCATGCATATGAATACTATGCATCACTTATTATGTACCAACTATATAATACATATATGTTCATATTTAATTTATATACCAACATTGTACAGTAGCCAAGTAATATCATTCCCATTTTACTCATTAGGAAAACTGACGCAAAAAAGATTAAGTAACTTCTGAAATATCATGACACTACCTTTAAAAAAGGGAGCCAGAATTCAACTGTATGTAATGATAGCAAGGATCACTCTGCTATTTGCTATATTTGTTCTTCAAATACATTCATATAGTTCTTTCATATTTGGAACTGAGATTCTGAACATGTATCAAAACTTAGTCTACTGTAATCTGAGTACTTTGGGAGGCTGAGACGGGAGAATTGCAAGTTCAAAGCCAGCCTCAGCAATGGTGAGGCACTAAGCAACTCAGTGAGACCCTGTCTCTAAATAAAACACAAAATAGGTCTGGGGATGTGGCTCAATGTCAAGTACCCCTGAGTTCAATCCCTGGTACCAAAAAAAAAAAAAGCAAAAAAAGTCTACACAAAATCTGCTTAAAGATTGAAATAAATACTATATGATCCACAAATTGTAACTTTGAAAAGAAACAAGCCAGGCGCGGTGGCACAAGCCTGTAATCCCAGCACTTAGGGAGGCTATGACAGGAGGATCGTGAGTTCAAAGCCAGCCTCAACAATAGCAAGGCACTAAGCAACTCAGTGAGACCCTGTCTCTACCTAAAACACAAAATTGGGCTGGGGATGTGGCTCAATAGTCGAGTGCCCCTGAGTTCAATCTCTAGTACCAAAAAAACAGAAAAGAAACATATGAGACTAAGACCATAATATTAACCAGAGGGCTACAAAATCAAATACTAAAAAATTTAGAAGAATCAAAAAGTTTGTCAGCCCTCAAGTATATCATAGACAGCATCATCACAAAGGTAATTTATAGCAAGAAGAAATCAACTGTTAAAGAATATAATCTCTATACAACCAAATACATAGCATCTTATGCAAAAACTGAATAGACAGCAAACTATAATCTTCTAGTTCCCTAGTTGTTTCATTTCTTAGCATTTCACATTTCTTTCTGCCTGTATAAGTAAAAATAAATATAATTATGAACAGTAAATCTCAGATTTAAAAAATATGTAAATCTCCCTTTCAAGTCTTTTATGCCTTAAAGAAATATTTACTGGCCATATCAGAGATGGTTAGAAAAAAATCAGAAAACAAAACTGCTTCTCTCTTGACCCTTCTAACTAAGAAGACAAGTGTTTCTGAGACTGATTTCAATCCCCAAACCCAGAAAAAAAAAGAAAAAGAAAAGTTAAGTGCTTTAAGCATGTCAAGAGGAACAGAGCATGTCCAGGACTGTTGCTTTGGATAGGCTGATCAGAAGTCCTCTGCTAGGATGTGATATGTGAACGAAAGCCTGAACGAACTAAGGTAATTACATAGAAACAGCAGATGGATGCACAGTAGCAAAGGCCTGAGGACAAGAGCATACTTGTGACCAGCAGATCCAATAAGGCAGTAAGAGTGAGTGAGCACAGGAAGAGAAGGCTCCAGGAATAGGGCTAGATCATGTAAGACTTCCCAACTGTACTAACAACCCCTGGAATAGGGAGCTACTGACAGGTTTTACAAAAGAGGAACATGACCTTGTTTATATTAGAAAAGACTAATTTGATTGCTATATAAATATTAAAGCAAGACAAAATCAAACAAGGAAACTAGTTATGGCTGATCTAGTCAAAGAAGTGATGGATGAGGCTGGTGATAGTATTAGTTCAGTGGTACAGGACTTGCCCTATATGAGCAAGGCCCTGGGTTCAACCCTCACCATCTCAGAGACAAAGAAGAAATTTAAAGAGGTGATAATGCTTTAGACTGTGCTGCTAATGACAGCAGCAGGAAGAAGTGGTCTCAATCAAGACATACTCTGAAGGTCAGGACAATAGAACTTGGTGATGCAGTGGATATCTGACAGAGAAAATGTGAAGTCACTGTAGACCCCCAAGATTTTTGACAACTCAAAGTTGTTTTCATCATCTCAATTATGGCTCTGACAAACCCTAACTTTTCCTCTAAATTTTAGTAAAATTGATTCATACTGAATATCTCATAGAGGCCAAACATGAAATTTATTTATAGTCCTTGCAAATTCTGAGGACACGAGCACGTTTATATTAAAGAATCCTTCAGCTAGGCATGATGGTGCACGCCTGTAGTCCCAGCAGCTTGGGAGGCTGAAGCAAGAGGATCGCAAGTTCAAAGCCAGTCTCAGCAACTTAGCAAGGCCCTAAGCATCTCAACAAGACCCTGTCTCTAAATAAAATATAAAAAAGGACTGGGGATATGGCTCAGTGGTTAAGTACCCCTGGGTTCGATCCTTGGTAAGAAAAAGAAAAAAATTCTTCGTTTTACACCTTCTCGAGAATAATTCCTAACAGCTAACACAAGCAAATAGTGTCTTCTATGCCCTTTCTTACCTTTCTCTCTCACTTCTCATGACTCAGTAAGAGAAAAAGTCATACCAAGGACACACTGAGTGAAAAATCCACTGATGGATTCTCCAATCTTTGATTTCACTAGCAGCATTTCCTAGTCATTGAATGTTCCACCACAACATATTAATAAATGTCACTAACAGTTGCTCTCATCAAGAAAGATTACTCCACAGTGGTGCAGGCCTATAATTCCAAAGGCTTGGGAGGCTGAGGCAGGAGGATCACAAAATCAAAGCCAGCCTGAGCAACCTAGCAAGACCCTACCTCAAAAGAAAAAAGAAAAAACGGGCTGGAGATGTGGCTTAGTGGTTAAGAGTCCCTAGTGGGGAGGAGGGAGACAAAGAAAGAAAAAGATAAAAAGAAGAAAGGAGGGAGGGAGAGAAGGAGAGAGGGAAAGGGGGGAGAAAAAAAAGAGAGGGAAAGATTGATTACTTAATACACAGACACAACTGATTGCCTTTTTATATGTAGACTATATTTTAAACACACACACACCCTAAACAAACACAATTAAGATTTTTATATTACAATGAAGTATTATTTTTACAAATTTTTAAATCCCTAGAATATTATATGGCTTATTATATAGTAAAAAATGACTTTCCTATTTCCCATGTGGTCCTTCTACCTCCAGCCTTTGCCCTTTACCAGAATGATATTCTTTTATAGTTAACATCTTTTTGTAAGCCCTTACAGTGGATTATGCAGCAATCCACTGCATAATCTTGTTTATTCCTCATAGCAGGTCTACAAGGTAGGTGCTATCATTACCCTCATTTTGCAGATGAGTAATCCTGGGATTGGTCACATTGCCTAAATTACCCAGGATGAGAGAGCCAGGAGGTGACCCAGGAGAAAAGACTCCCAATCTTATACTCCTAACAACCACCACACTTACCACGTCTTAGGCAATCTAGGATAACCTCCCTAAAATACAAATTGAATGATATCAGGTCTGCCAAAATAAAATGATTCCAACAGCTTTCAACCACTCACAAAATCAGAGTCCAAATTCCTCAGCACATTAGGCATAGCAGCATCTCCAGTTAAACTCCCTCATCCCATATTATTGCCAACACAGACTTCCAACTTCCAAATATGTTCTATACTATCACTTGTGTCTTCTTACATTAACCCATCAAACCCTTCCTTCCATCCTTGATCTCCTGAAAACAGTCACCTCTCTAAAATCAACTCAAATGCCATTCTTCAAGAAATTTTTTTCCAAATACCTATAACACATACACTCACAGTTGGTTTTTGTTTGTTTTTTGTGGTACTAGAGATGAAACCAAGGGGCATTTTATTTTCAGGCAGAGTCTTATTAAGTTGCTATGGATCTCACTGAGTTTCCAAGGTTGGCCTCAAACTTGCAATCCTCCTGCTTCAGCCTCCTGAAACAGTGGAATTAGAGGCATGCAAAGTTATTTTTTTTATTTGTTGTTTGTAGATATAGATGACAGCAGAGTATATTTTTGACATGGAGTCCAATCCATTCCAATTAGGATCCCATTCTTGTAGTTGTACACAATGTGGAGTTACACTGGTCGTGTATTCACATATAAGCATAGGAAAGCTATGTCTGATTCATTCCACTGTCTTTCCTATTCCCATCCCCCTCCCTTCCCTTCATTCCCCTTTGTTTAATCCAATGAACTTCTATACTTCCCCTCCCTACCCTCCATTGTCATGGGTTAGCATCCACACATTAGAGAGAACATTCAGCCTTTGGTTTTTATGACTGACTTATTTCACTTAGCATGATAGTCTCCAACTCCATCTATTTACTAGCAAATGCCATAATTTCATTCTTCTTTATGTCTAATAGTCCACTGTGTATATGTACATTTTCTTGATCCATTCATCTGATGAAGGGCACCTAGGTTGGTTCCATAGTTTGGCTATTGTGAATGGAGCTGCTATAAACATTGATGTAATGGCGTCACTTTAGTATTTTAACTCTTTTGGGCAACAAGCTGAGGAGTGGGAAAATTGGGTCAAATGGTACTGCAATTCCAAATTTTCTAAGGACTCTCCATACTACTTTCTGGAGTAGTTGCACCAATTTGCAGTCCCACCAGCAATGTATGAATGAACCTTTTTCTCCACATCCTTACCAACATTTATTGTTACTTGTGTTCTTGATAATTGCTATTCTGACTACAGCGAGATGAAATCTCAGTGTAATTTTAATTTGCATTTCTCTAACTGCTAAGATGTGAAACATTTTTTCATATATTTTTTGACCATTCATATTTCTTCTGTGAAGTACCTATTCAGTTCCTTTGCCCATTCATTCATTGGGTTATTTGGGGGTTTTTTGTTTCTTTTGGTGTTAAATCTTCTGAGTTCTTTGTATATCCCAGAGATTAATGCTCTATCTGAAGTAGAGGTGGCAAAAATTTTCTCCTGTTCTACAGACTGTCTACAGACTCTCTATTCACATTCTTCATTGTTTCCTTTGCTTTGAAGAAGCTTTTTAGTTTGATACCATCCCATTTATTGACTTTTTTTTTTTTTTTTTTGGTACTGGGGATTGAACTCAGGGCACTCGACCACTGAGCCACATCCCCAGCCCTATTTTGTATTTTATGTAGAGACAGGGTCTCACTGAGTTGCTTAGCACCTCGCCATTGCTGAGGCTGGCTTTGAACTCGCGATTCTCCTGTCTCAGCCTCCCAAAGTGCTGGGATTACAGGCTTGCGCCACCGTGCCCGGCTTCCATTTATTGACTCTTGATTGTACTTCTTGGGCTTTAGGAGTCTTACTGAGGAAGTCCATTTCTGAACCGACATGATAAAGAGTTGGGCTATCTTTTTCTTCTAGTAAGCACAGGGTCTCTGGTCTAATGCCTAGGTCCTTGAGACACTTTTGAGTTTTATGCAAGGTGAGATACAGGGGTTCGATTTCAATCTACTGCCTATGGATTTCCAGGTTTCCCAGCACCATTTGTTGAGCAGTCTATCTTTCCTCCAATGTATATTTTTGGCGCCCTTGTCTAGTATGAAATAACTGTGGGTGTGTCTCTATGCCTTATATTCTGTTCCACTGGTCTTCAAGTCTATTTTTGTGCCAATACCATGTCATTTTTGTTACTACAGCTCTGAAGTATGATTTAAGGTCTGGTATTGACACACAGTGATTTTTAAGATAGCTTCTTCCCATGGAAGATCCCGTAACATTTTGGTAATTCCTCAGACCACTGATTCTATCTTGTCTGTAAAAATTTCTTCTCTCACCTCATAAGGTCCAAGGCAGGGACTACTATTTGTAATCTCCACTTACAAATTAACTGCACATAAGTTGTTTGCAGAATTAAGTCCAAGAATAAACATTAAGTTTTTAATGTCTGTGTCCCACCTCCCAATTCTATTTATTAAGGATTTCTATCAGCCGGGCACGGTGGTACACACCTGTAATCCCAGCACTTTGGGAGGCTGAGACAGG
Organism: Geosciurus inauris; assembly: GCA_004024805.1. Classification (NCBI taxonomy): domain Eukaryota; kingdom Metazoa; phylum Chordata; class Mammalia; order Rodentia; family Sciuridae; genus Geosciurus; species Geosciurus inauris. The sequence continues at coordinate 24,417 of PVHX01009763.1, forward strand.
AGAATTGCAAGTTCAAAGCCAGCCTCAGCAATGGCGAGGCACTAAGCAACTCAGTGAGACCCTGTCTCTAAATAAAACACACAAAAAAATAGGACTGGAGATGAGGCTCAGTGGTCAAGTACCCCTGAGTTCAATTCCCTGGTATCAAAAGAAAAAAAAGGATTTTTATCATAAAATTTGACTTTCGGGGTTCTAAAACCCATCATATAACTTAAACCAAGCTTTGAAGCCCTAACATGCAAATGGATTTCCCCTATTTGCGGCCAAGAACAGGTAAAACTAACAGAATCAAACTCTTTCCTATTCAGAAGGGAGTATAAACCTGAGCATCACTCAGGTGGAAATACTTGGACACCATTAAGTTCTTGAAACACATCTTTATAGATCATTATGCTTTCTATCTTTCCCTGTGTGAACCTTCTTGAAAACATAGCTATGCAACTCTGTTTAAAGACAGGAACTACAATAATAGCAATTTGTCTTTTTATATTACTAGTTGTTTTTTTGTTTTTTTTTGTGGGGAGTACCAGGGATTGAACTCAAGGGCACTCAACCACTGAGCCACATCCCCAGCCCTATTTTGTATTTTATTTAGAGACAGGGTCTCACTGAGTTGCTTAGCACCTCTCTTTTCCTGAAGCTGGCTTTGAACTCACGATCCTCCTGCCTCAGCCTCTGGAGAGGCTGAGATTACAGGCATGCGCCACCTGGCCCAGTTATAATCCTAATTTTTATTATGTTAACACAGTACTAACCTTGAAACCACTAAGATCTTATTGAAAGTAATATTTTTTTAGTTTATAACAGAATAAGTTTCTTGGAATAATTTAAATGCTTCCTTTAATAAAGAGAGGCAAAGCAGCTCCACTTGGAACCTGGAGGGCACTAATCCTTCAATGAATCCATCACATTTCTGTCAGCCTTCCCCATCACTACCCTTCCTCTCTAATCCATCCTCCCTGTACCAAGAGCCTGCTCACCTCTTCCCAGTGATCCCTCAAGAATGGTGTTACATTGCAAATAATTTCCCCTATGCTCTCAGCCTCCTCACAGAATCCAAACCCACTCTGGCCTTAGGGGTGACCGGACAGGCAAGACTCTTGGTAATATACAGTTGTTTTGAATGACAGTGATTACTGCTGACATAGGAGTCTGATTGCCAGGAACTCCACTTCCAATTCTAGCACTTACTAGCTATGTGAACTTTGGGGGAAACGTCTAGTCAAACTAACCTACATGCTGTTCCACAAACACACCCCCAAAATTTCCTCTCTGTAAATTCCCACTGAAATGACCCTTCCATAATTGTGCTATCCTTCCTTGAGGAGGCCTGTCATTTCCTTTTCAATAAGCCTTCCAGAGTGTCTTCCCTAAATTCTCACCTATCTAACTTACTCTTCTCATAGGACATTTGTAGTGCCTTATGGCATACTTACCTTCATTTTGTAGTGGCACTCCCTCCTCCACAGAAAATCTTAATTAAGCTTCTCCAGAAATCTGCACCATAATTGATCTTAGGACTATCAGTAAAAGAGTCTCTACAAAAGAATTTAATGTAGTTAAACTTCATATTTCCTGTTGCTCTACCTTACTTGGCCACCAGCCTGAAAGAGATCAGCACTCCAGGTGCTAAATGCCCCTTTACTAGTTTACTAGTTTTCTCACAAACATTTATGGACTATCTAGTATAGTAACAATATAATAGGTTATAGAAGTGTGTTTGCAAATGAAAAGTGTGGTAGGAAAGACAAGTCCTTAATAAGGCCTCTGGCCTTGAGCAGAAGCTTCACAGAGATGTTTATATTTCAAAGATAAGTGAAGATGTTGCTAATTGGGCTCCATGGTAACAGGTGACAGGAGGAGAAAAGAAAGGGGAGAAGCTCTCCCCTTCTCAGGTGCTGTCCTTGAAGGGTTAACTTGCCCAGAACAGTGAAAGAAAAGGCTGCTTTTGTGTGAACTTCTGCAAATTGTGAACTTCTGAGCCCCTTCCCTTACATGCTGGGTATAAAGTTCTGAAACTGCCTGAACTCAGGGTTCAGGGGTATTGATTGTTCCCAGCAAAAGCTTTGCCCTCTGAACTGGCTGCAGCCAAATAAACCTGTTTCCTGTTTCCTATCTGGTGTCTTGCCTCGTCTGTCCCTACAACAACTTAAGAAGTATTCTTAAGGGCAAACACTATTCTATTTATCTCTAAATACCTTGAAATGCATGCCATAGGCTCTTAAGTGTTGAAGATTTGTGTAAATAATTTATTTTGATTTTTCCTCCTTCTTCCAGGTCCCAAATGCTGAAGTCTAAAATTTATATTTCTTTTATATTTATGAATACATATATATGTGTTTATGTATGTGTGTGTGCAGTAGGGGAAAGGGTTTGCTGGGGATCTAACCCATGTTCTTGTGCATGCTACACAAGCACTCTACCACTAAGCTACACATCCCATCCCCTATTTTAGTCTTTATTAAGAAACTATTATGGAAATCTTTTCTACCTTTAACATGAATTAAAAAGTTTGAGTCTGCAAAAGCCAATTTTGTGTAAATTTTAAAGACAGTATTTCAAAGGAGTATTCCTGCAGAAATCTGGGAAATCAAATAACAGGGCAGTATATAGCTTAACTTAGTGGTTCAGACAATGGTGAGACACTCCTAAGTGGATTCTTATTCCACTGTTCACCCATATTGTGGCTTTGGGCAAATTATTTAATTTCTCTAACTTTTCCATACCATGGAATACTGGCACCTCTAAACTATAAGGAATAAATGAGATTGTGTGCACAAAAAGCATATGTCAATACCTGATACATAGCTTATATTCAATAAAGGAACTTAAGAAAAACATTTTTTAAACACTTTAATTAAAAAATATAGGCACATGGTAATTTATACTTCATTAAAATTTCATTAGATTTTCTTTTGCATGGAAAAGCAAGAAAAAATGATAATGTGTTAAAATAGTGAATTTTGATACTATATATGTTAAACAAATTAAAGATTCTAATGAAAATAAAGCCCATGTAACAAGCTCTTACATAGAAGCCCTTCAACAGAGCACTATAATTTTGGCTAAATTAATCAACAACAGAAGAGCCAATAACAGGGGTTGGGGTGGTGGCTCAGTTGTAGAGCACTTGCCTAGCATGTAAGAGGCACTGGGTTTAATTCTGAGCACTACATATAAATAAATGAATAAAATAAAGATCCATCATCATCTTAAAAAAATTTTCTGTTTTTAAAAAGAGCCAGTAACCAAAAAAACAAAAAACAAAGGTATGGCCTCTTTAGAAAAAGTATCCAATGAAGTCTAAATAAACTTAACTAATGTTTAAATACAATAAACCAAAAGCTACCATTAAAAGCATCACATTTAGAAACAAGGTGATAAATCTCAGGGGAGAAAAGCTAAAGGAACTATAAAAATGGTTACTTCTACAGATAGAAATAGGAGGCAAAATATGGCTAAGTGAAATGAGATGAGACAGGCTCAGGAAGCCATTGTTTCCTTTAAAAATCTTACAGTACTACTGCTTTTTAAAACTATGTTTATGATTTAGTTGACAAAAACACAAAGTAATTCTAAAAGAAAGTGTACAATTAAACTTGTTTTACACATAGGGCCATGATTACAGTGAGACAAACAAGGCACCCAGTATGTAAAAAAAAGAAAAAATGTTTGGCTTTGGAGATGGAACCTAGAGTCTCATGCATGCCAGGTAAATACTGTACCACTGAGCTACATCCTCAGCCCAACAGATGTTTTTTGAAAGACTGAATGAATGAATGAATGAATGAGAAAAACATCATAGTCTTCCCACTCCCCATCTCTGTTACCTTCACCAAACCACTTCGTAGTTATTCAATCTTCCTAAAACTAGTTCTTATCAGGTCAAAAGAGCCTTCACTTACCAATGTCACATGAATAAAGTAAAAATTCCTCAGCCTGTCAATCAAACCATCCCACTATGAGTATTCTCTCTCCTCGGCCTTACATCCCATATCCATAAGAGATATGCTTTTATTCCCACTTTTCTCACAGGCCCCATGAAATGCCATCTTCCATAGTTTTAACTCAAATTTTTATCTATCATTCAAAGCTCACTGGATATCCTCTCCACCCCACAAACCCAAAGTAATCCATGCTTTCCTATATTAGAGCTCAGAGCTTTCTGTAACTTTCTTGCATCATTTACCACATACAGACCTGTAATTAAAATTATTTCTCAATATTTATATTGAGAATGAATGTAAGTTCCTTGTGAACAAAACTACAACTTTATCTCCCATAGCTCTTAAATACAATGTCTGGCACAATAACATAATAAAGTCTCCAAGAAATGAGACATGTGCATTAATAATAAAATACAACAACAGTAACAGTCAAATTTGAGAGCTTTACAAATGCTAGGCATTTTGTGAAGCACTTCATGTGTATTATTTCATTTATTACCCACAGCAGCTCTATAAGGAAAGTGCTACAGGTTGAGAGTATCCCTTATACAAAATGCTTGAGGCCAGGAGTTTGTCAGTTTTCAGATTTTTTCACATTTTGGAATATTTGCATAAACATAATGATGTACCCTGGGGACAGGATCCAAGTCTAAACACAAAATTCATTTATGTTCACTACAGCTTTCTACACAGTATGAAGATAATTTTATACGATATTTTAGTATGCCAGCATTTTGACTACAACCTACCACAGGAGGTCAAGCGTGGAATTTTCAACTTAGGGCATCATTTAGAAGTTCAAGAAGTTTCAGATTTTGGGGTATATTGGATTTTGAATTGGAAATACTAAACTTGTACAATCTCCCCTGTTCAGATAAGAAAACCAAGGCTGAGAGATAATTAACTTACTTAAGGTTTAACACAATTTTTCAACTTGCATAAATCTGTAATTAACATCTCTGTATACATGGTTAGTTCCTACAATTCCTGATTTTGGACTATTTCATTAGACTCTAAAATGATAACATTCAGTCACATAGTATAGTTGTTCTGATGGTTGTTCACAGTTATTTTTTATGCATTTTCTAGGATTAACCATTTTATAAAGCCTCCAACCATGTATGAGGTTAACAATTTTACTGCCTCATCAGCATGGCTCATCACCATTATTTTCCCATTTTCCTGGTTCAAGCAAGCCAATGATGATATGCATAATTCTTGACCTTTAATAACAATACTATACTCTTAAGGTTTATGGCCAATATTTTGGGCAGTTGTTAGTTATAAACAATGTTGTAATAGATACTACGCCTAACTAATTTATTGGAAGTTATTTCATAATATTTACATAGATAAAAGGAAATCAAGCACTTAAATCTATTCTGATATTCATTAAAGCTTTGACAATATTCCATTCCTCCATTTAGTCAACAAACTTTTGTTCACAGCACACCAGAACCAGGTACTGTACTAGTTCCCTGGCATAAATCAATAAAATACAATCTCTGCCTTCAAGAAGATCACAGTTTTTTTAAACATCAAAGTCATCTTGAGCTTGCAGAAGTTGGTTCATGGACCAGAAACTCATTTAAACACAGATCCCTCTTTAGTCTGTTGTAATACTGATTCCAACTAGAAGTTTTTCTGTTTTCATACAGAGAAACATCCAACTAATGAAGGTTCAAAGTTCTACTAAAGTATCATAAAAAAAGGGATTCCAAAAATCAGTCTTCAGTTAGAGATGGTAAAAGCTGAGAAGACAACATGAATGGTAGAGATTCAGGTCATCGAATAAGAAACCATTAAATTAGTGGGACCCTTTGATGTTATGCAAGATAAATAAGAAAAGGGTAAATTCCACTTCTCATAAGCAAGAAATAAAATTATGAAAATGAATACCTCAAAATAAAACAAATAGATATAGAAAATAAACCAAAGAGGTTCTGGAAAAAGTTGAGACAAAGCAATAAACCACTGCTTCAAAGAAACAGGTAATACTTAACCTTATTTAAGGAACTAAAGGACATGAAAATCAAGCTCTCCCATGGCACTGGGACTATTTTTAACCATAGGTCACTAGTGGCAATTGAATATTGAGATTAAACTTTTGATATCCTTCATTTTAGCAACTTCTAATTCAATCCTCTACCTTTGTAACAATTCCACATTAATTTTCCAGTGTGACCAATCATAACATTGAAATAGGACTTTATAATTTTGCTTCTGTTTGCATCCTCTCAAATTTGTTTCTACCATGAACCATGCTACTAAAATGGATCTTATAAGAAAAAGTATGTAGCATAATATTAGCATTTGATGGTGGGTGACTTCACTTCCAGCTCAAAGACAGCATTTCCCACAAGGAGCACCCCTTTTGTTCCTCACTAGTAGGATCTTCAATACTGAAGCGCTAGAGCTGAATCTTATTCATCATCCCCCTGTAAGCCCAGAAAGCTTTAGCATCTAGCAAATGGTTAATAATGAACATGAAACTAAAAACAGCAATAAAACACGTATTCCACAATTTTCAGAACTAAGCAGAAAATTATCACATTCCTGTGTAAACAAACCTTGGTTAAAGACCAAGGGCGTCTGTACATTAAAAATGCAAATGATGTACAGATCCAGTTCTAGTCATCCTTCAAGGCAAGTTGCCAGCAGTCATAAGATTTTAAGTTAATTAATTAAGTTTATTCATAGTTTTATCTTCTCAAGCATTCATACTTCCTGTTTCATGACTTCAAAGTAACCTATGAGACTTTTTAAAAGATTTTAAAGAGACCTCACAAATAGCTACACACATCAAAGGAGAATTATAAAACTATTCTGACAATACTTCCTCCAGAAGAAAAATGTACCAAATTTTAGTAATCTGCCTTCAAAGAAATTTATCTTTAAAAATCAGTTTATTTCATCTTCCAATTTTACATTAAAGGAAGAAAAAGACTTTCATAAAATATAAAAGACATGATACAGCAATTTTCCATCCATCTTCTGAAGGTCATCTTAACACACTAAAACTGCACAATTTCGAAGTACAACCTTTGCATTCTGATAAAAGTACTTTCTAGAAGATAAAAAAATCTTGCAATTGCCAAACAGGAAAAATTATGCATATTAACTACAAATAACGGAGTACTCAAAATGTTAGAAAGAGAGGCAAGACATAAAGTGGGCTACATCCACTATGGGTCCTGAAATGAAACTGAGTTAACAGAAATTTTCCTATTATTCTTTTATCCTATCTTCGGTTTAAATCAATCCTAAATTTACTTAATAAAAGCAGCAGCACATACCCATAATCGCAAGCTACTTAAGAAACTAAACTATGGCAAAAGGATTGCAAGGTCAAGACCAGACTGGGCAACTTGAAGAGATACTATCTCAAAAGATAAAAAGGGCTGGGGATGTAACTTAGTGGTAGAACACCCCCGCGGTCAATCCCTAATACCACAAAAAACAAACCACCTTCCTCAAAATTATTTAGATCCAATCTGATCAAGTTCATTAAATCCAATTAAAAGGAAACTCTGAAATCTTATCTGATCCACCTTATCTAATTATCCAGGTTAGACCTATTTTCTTTTAGTCTGCATAAACCTAATATTCTACAATATCCACCTTACAGCACTTTATACTGACTGAATGAATTCCTTGGGATGAGATCCATACATTTTTGTTTATGTCTTGACTCTCATTTTAATTTTTTATATTTGGATTATTTGAATATTTTAAATTTCCTTCTAATCAAAATCTAAGTGAAAATCATTTTAGTATTTTCCACCAACACTTCAATAACTATACAAAACATCTTTATAAGTAGCTCTATGCATCTAAATCACCTTTATCCTCCTCCTACCTAAGTTAATGAGAATATTTTCCTACCTTTGATTATTTCTCTTTTGATGTGTTATTACTGTCTGTACTCTCTACAGATAAAATAATATGTACATGGGCTGGGGCTGGGGCTCAGTGGTAGGGCATTTGCCTCGCCTGTGTGAGGCACTGGGTTCAATCCTCAGCACCACATAAAAATAAATAAATAAAATAAAGATAGTATCCATTTACAACTAGAAAAAATATTTTAAAAAAATAAGATGTACATGTAAAACTCGTAACACAGAGCCCAGAACATGTCTTCAAAAATATCATTACCAGGGGCTGGGATTGTAGCTCAGCGGTAGCGCGCTTGCCTCTCATGCGTGAGGCCCTGAGTTCGATCCTCGGCACCACATATAAAGCAATAAAATAAAGACATTGTGTCCATCTACAACTAAAAAAATATTTAAAAAAAAAAAAATCATTACCACTATTACTGTTTCTTACATTCTTTCAAAACTCTAGTTGAATCTTCCTTCTCCTCCATTTTTTGCACCCAACTCCTATCAATACTGCTGATATCTCAGGCTAAAGGTAACCATGATCCTGAGATTTTCCTGCAGTATTAGTGCTCAGCCATGCCCTTGCGTCCTTAATTTTACTGTACATCTATGATGTGCCAGATACTGTGCGTGAAATGGTACCGTACTTGGAACTGAACCCAGGGGTGCTCTACCACAGAGCTACACTCCCAGCCCTTTTAATTTTTTTTATTTTGAGACAGGGTATCACTAAGTGTCTGAGGCTGCCTAGAATTTATGATCTTCCTGTCTCAGCCTCCCAAATCGCTGGGATTACAGGCATGCATCACCAGGTCCCACACAGTATACAGTAAATAAAGCAGACATGGTCTTTGGCCTTGTGGAGCTTGGAGTCCACTTGCTCTCTAACATGGTCATTTAACAAACCAAAGGGACAACACAATGTCACTCAGATTAACTCTCATAATAAATGTGGTACAAAGATGACAATAATACACTGAATTAGATAAAGAAGTTAACTAACTTCCATCAGGTAAGAATACATTCAAAAGAGAACCACTCAAGAATTCCTTAAAAATAGCACAAAATTGGGGCTGGGGTTATGGCTCAGCACTTGAGCGCTTGCCTTGCATACATGAGGTACTGGGTTCGATCCTCAGCACCACATAAAAATAAATAAATGAAGATATTGTGTTCATCTACAACTAAACAAAATATTTACAAAAGAAATAGCACAAAATTTTCTAGATAATCTACAATCTACACAGTCCCTCCCAAGTCAATCTTCCTCTGTAGTTGCTTGGCTCATGTCCTGAGAAATGCACTTATGTGAAACTACCACAAGTTAAAAACACACATAATACACCTCATCTACCATATATATCACTTAGCTTCAGTACCTTAAACATACTCAGAACACTTAGATTACTCCTACAGTTTGGCAAACTCACGTTAAGACAAAGCTTATTTTATAACAAAGTTTTGAAATCTCATGAATACACACAGATGGGCATTTTTGTAGAAATGGTAGATTGTGAAAACAAAATACAATATTCAAAAAACTCTGGCAACACAGCACTATGGAATAACCCTTGTTTTTGTTTCCCCTTATGGATCACATGGCTGACTGGAGCTGCAGCTCCATGCTGACACCCAGCATGGCAAAGAGTATCACATTACACACTGTTAGCCAGGGAAAAGATCTAAATTCGAAGTACAGTTTCTACTGAATGTATATCATTTTTGCCTCCTTCTAAAATTAAAAACTGTCAAATCACACTAAATTGGGGATTATCTGTACTTGACAAGTTAGAAACATAAGGACACCTGCTGGAAGATATATATAGTTCAGTGGAAGAACACAAGGCCCTGGATTCAATCTCCAGTATTGAAGAAAAATATATACAGATAGACACTTACATTTATATGTACCTACACATAAAGACACTATTGAGAAAAAAAAATTTTTTTGATCAAACTACAGATCAAGAACATTTGTTTTCACTAAAAGGACAACATATTCAGGGGAGATTGGCAGCTTTTTAGGGGGAAAAAATCACATAACATAAAGAAAACATATACTAGAGTAGAAAAGAACTCAGAGGGATCAATTCCAAGGGATTTCAGTTACTGAAGGTACTCTGAACTGGTATTAAAGTGAGATTTCTCCAAGCCTATTGGCACACACCTATAATCCCAGTGGCTTGGGAGTCTAAGGCAGAAGGATTGCAAGTTCAAAGAGAGCCTCCGCAGTTTAGCAAAGCCCTAAGCAACTTAGTGAGACCATGTCTCAAAATAAAAAATAAAAAAGGGTTGGGGATGTGGCTCAGTGGTTAAGTGCCCCTGGGTTAAATCCCTGGTAACCAAAAAAAAAAAAAAAAACCACTGCGATTTCGAAAACTATCAGACACTTCAGAAATGAGAGCAGACACTGCTGCTGACTCACAGTCACACAAGCAAAGTGGTTTCCCAAAGTAGGCTCATTCTCTACCACATGAAAATCTAATCTAAAACTGTTTTTTCAATATGCATTCTTGAAGGGCTACAATTCAAGAAAAAGACTGTAAGAAGAAAGATAACCATAACGAAATCCAGCTTACTCATTCAAGAAATATGACTAAATAAACAAATGTAGTAATAGAAACATTTACTATACACTGAACCTTGTAGCCCTTTAAAAATAAATTGTTCCTTTTATGAAAACACCTATAGGTGTCAATGCCAACCTACGGGCATCAATGCCAACACTCTGAAGTACAAAACAGCCAGGATTAGATTCCTATTTTGCCATTTAACTAGCTGATTTCTGTTTTGTGTATATGGTTTTGTTTGCTTTGTTTTCATTTTTGTTTGCTTGCTTGTTTGCAGTGCTGAGGATCAAACCTAGGACCTCAAACCCAGAACTTCATTCAAGTTGGCAAGTGCTCTACCACTGAACTACATCCCCAGCCCTTAACTAGCTGTTTGATAACAATGTTCCTCATTAAAGTCTGACACCTCCTCTACAAAACAGAAAATGCAAAATGTCTGTATTCTCTAATATGTAAGAAAAATGCAATCATTCACTGCTGTTAGAATTTGATAGTTTCTATTTTCCATAATCATCTTATGTTCCTAAAATATAATCTCTGAAATTAATGAAGATATCTCATTTTCATATTGAATGACTACTATAAGACTCATTAGCCGGGAACCCTGAATACTTGTTATTTCTTAATACTGACAGCCATGATGCATAAAGACAGCACTTTATCTACAACATAGCTTTAAAAGAATTCACCAGGTTGAACTTATGGGGTAATTTTCATCAACTAAACTTAAAAAAAAAAAGTTACTGCTGACTGATAATGATTTCCAACAGAACACAGAGGCTTCATTCCAGCCTCCTACCATCATCAAAAGTGAAAATCACACACTGCTTTGTTTTACTCTAATGAAAATTTTCATTTTCTATCCTGTAGCAGAATTATTTCTGCAACTATCATCATGAGCCTTTCAGCTGTCTTGCTTTTTACATTTGTATTTCTGTTAATATTTTCGTGGTGATTTTCATTCATTTTGAAAAATCAACAGTATTATGGCATTAAAATGAAAAACAAGAGCCAGAGATGGTTGCACATATCTGTAATCCCTAGCTACTCTAGAGGCTGAGAAATGAAGATCGTTAAGTTTGAAGCCAGCCTGGGCAACTTAGGGGGACTCTATCTCAAAATAAAAAATAAAAAGGGCTGAGGATGTGACTCAGTGATACAACACCCCTAGATTCAATCCCTTGTAGCAAAAATAGAGAGAGGGAGGGAAAGAAGCAAGAAGAAATTAAGTTGCATATGTCCTATTTTACTAGTCTTCAAAAATAATCCTATGAGCAAAGCAAAAGCAACCTCTCCAGAGTCACACAACTAGTCAATGTTAGAGCCAGGATCTGAATCAAGGTAATATTGAACCCAAACTATATTACTACCTATGATTTTGGCTTAAAAAAATTTTATACACACGCGCACACACACACACACACACACACACACACACATTATATATACACACACAATTTAAGGTTGGGGTACAACTCAGTGGTACAATGTGTATTTTGCATGCATAAGGCCCTAAATTCAATCCCCAGCACCAAATTAAAAAATCAAAAATCTTACTGCTTTTTAGTTATAAAAATAATTCTTGTTCACTGGCAAAAATCTAGAAAATACAGAAAAATACAAAGAAAATCAGAATTATTTGAACTTCTACAGATAACCACTGCTTATATATCCCCCCAACCCTGGTACTAGGGATTAAACCCAGGGGCACTCTACCACTGAGCCACCGAGTTACATTCCCCAAACTTTTTTTTTTTTTTTTTTGAGGCAGGGTCTCACCAGGTTTCCCAGCCTGGCCTGTAACTTGAGATCACCCTACCTCAGAGCCTCAGCATCTCTAGTCACTGTGATTACAGCCATGCACCACCACACCCTGCACCACTGTCTTTATCTTAAAAAACGTTTTCTTTACAAAATGAAATCTTAAGTTTCAGGGAGTATTTTTATTTTTATTTTTATTTTTGGCAAGGAGCTAGGAATAAAACCCAAGGGCTTTCACATTCTCAGGCCTATCACTTACTTTTAATTACAAATAATTTATGAATACAATCTCACTGTTCAAAATTCAAGTAGGACTTGCTTCAAAGTACCTTTTCACCTCCTCTACCCTAGTTACTATTAATAGTTCAGCCTTTTTTCTATGCATGTGCATACCTATATATGAATATAAATATAATCCATTCAATATATTTATTTTTATGCATGTATATCATGTGAATATGTGTGTAAATATGTATTACAGATATATAATTTAGGATATGTAACTATATATAGTATACTTACTATTTGTATTCAATGTGTCTTGATGATTATGCTAGGTCTATACAGACAAATCCACTTGTGTTTTGCTTTTCTGAAGTGCTGGGGATTGAGCGTAGGGCCTGTGCATGATAGGCAAATGATCTAGCACTAAGCTACATTCTCAGTCCCAAGATTTGTGTTTTAATTGCTATTGACTATTAACAATTCATTTTTATAGCATAAGGATTTTCTTTTGTTACTAGGCTTAAGAAATAAATTTTAAAATGGCTAAGTAACATTCCTTTACATAAATTAACCATAAATATTTTTCGTGGATATTTTGATTCAAATTTCTGCCAATAGATACAATATTAGCATTATCTTTGCCATATCTTTTTGTACATTTTGTACACAGAATCCTCAAAGTGGAATTACTGGGTAAAAGTAACATTTCAAAATTCTTGATACATATTCCTAAACTGCCATTCAAAAAAAAAAAATCACACCAATACATCATTTAATACACCCACAAGCAAAATAAATATTCTATTACATTATTCTTGCCTTTAATGAGGCAAATAACAATGTTAAAAAGTTAAAACAGCATGCTAAAACCCAAATTCAAATTTGGCTAAAATACAGAAACTGCCTAATAATTTAAATTAGCTTGTTGTGATTTTTCTTAGGTATCAGTTAAGGGAATTCTACAACAGAAGACAAGAAAGAAAACAGATCCTATCTCGATCAGGCACCACTAAGTAACTCCAAAGGTGATAGTGATAAGATAAAGAAGTTGGCCAAGATGCCATTACTTTTGTCTTGTGTAGATTTCTTTTCTCAGGAATCTCTCCTTCAATGAAATGCACGTGCTCTAATAAACTTGACTAGAAACAGTTCCATTAAATGAGTCATTCTCCACCAGCCCACATTACAAAATCTTGAATAGTTTGAGTATGAAGAATACATGCTTCTGAATGTAAAAAATGCATGGGAAAAAAGGTAAACTTAAAATTAAGTGGACTATATAAATACATGTAAATGTAATTATAAAAACAGAAAATGACATTTCATTTGCTTTAGTTCAATATTTAAATGCAACTACATTTTAAAATGACATTTGACAGAAACTTGTCTAATGATCATACTCAAACACATCAATATATGAACTACATTTATAAACAAAATATTATCAAAGAAACACAGCAGAAAATACTAAAGGTTAAAAACAACATTTTTGTTGTATCATCACAACCACAAATTGGAAACAATAAATAGTTTAGAACCAATACTAAATTAACTTTACATCTACAGTATACTTTTATCATCTTTAACAATTTTACTATCACACTAACTGGTCCATTTCCAGTTTATAGTTTTACTTGCTTCTGCCGTCATGTCTAATCTTCGGCAATGGAAGAACACAGCAACTCCACCAAAATCTACTCTCAAACGAACTGGCCAAGGAGCAACAATGAATGTCAGCTAATCTGTTGCCTCTAAAGTAATTATGATAGTATCCTTGCTGGGCAATGCCCATGCTTGTAATCTCAGTTTCTCCGGAGGATGAAGCAGCAAGGTCCAAGTCTGAGACCAGCCTGGGCAACATTGTGAGATCCTGCCTTAAAAATAATAAAACAAAGCCGGGCACAGTGGCACACACCTGTAATCACAGCACTTAGGGAGGCTGAGACAGGAGAATTGCGAGTTCAAAGCCAGCCTCATCAACAGTGAGGTGCTAAGCAACTCAGTGAGACCCTGTCTCTACATAAAACACAAAATAGGGCTGGGGATGTGGCTCAGTGGTTGAGTACCCCTGAGTTCAATCCCTGGTACCAAAAAATAATAATAAAAAAACATGCTGGTTGTGTAGCTATGGTAGAGTACCCAGTACCCAAAAAAAGGAAAAAGAAAAAGAAAGAAACAAACAAACAAACAAGCTGGGGCTGGGGCTCAGTAGTAAAGCGCTTGCCTAGTACATGTGAGGCACTGGGTTCAATCCTCAGCACCATATATAAATGAATAAATAAAGTAACAGTCCATCGAAAAAGAAGGAAGGAAAGAAAGAAAAAAAGAAAGACAGACTGACCGACCAAACAACTGACCTGGTGTCTTTGCTAACCAAATTGCTTTCAGGCTGGCCCCAGTTCTATCTAATATGTTTTTACTTAACACTTTAACTGGCAACTTGAGCCCTTCCATTTATCAACATTTGCTGAACTGGGCAAAATAAAGGTCACCCTTATAAATTAGCTAGTTCTAACAGAAGCATGCCTGTAGTCCCAGCTAAAGCAGAGACAAGATCACTTGAGCCTAGGAGTTCAGGGTCAGTCGGGACAACAGAACTAGACCCCATTTTATTTTAAAAAGGGAAAAGCTTGCTATTTCTATTAATTCAACAAACATTGTGAACCAAATACCAAATACCCTAGGAAAGCATTACGGAAATAAGTTAATAAAGGGCACAACAGGTCTTCCAAATTGAACCATATAAGTGGAGCTAGGTTCATTCAAGTGTATTTGTATTTGTATACAATTGTTATATAAATTTGCATTAAATCAAGTCTACACCACCATAAATATGGTTGATTTTGCCAACATACACAGAGGTAAATAATTATTAAGCTTTAAAAGAACCATAGTTTTTCTAGATGACTGCCTCCTTGCTGTAATGCTACTGCCCAGTTTAAAACATGAAAGCTGAGCAAGCTTAACTCTTTTATGGCCAAACCATAAACTCAACCAGGGAACATCAACTAAGAAGCTCCCTAAATTCTGTATGTACCTAAGTAAAATTATTTTCACTTCAAAATAGTGGAAGCCAGCTGGGAAGCCAGCTGGGTGGTGAACACCTGTAGTCCCAACTATTTGGGAGGCTAAGTCAGGAAGACTATTTCAGGAGTTCAAGGGCAAAAACAAAACAATCTCAAAGACAAAAACAGAAAAAATGCACTGAATAAGATTAAGTTTTGGGCAGGGAGAGCAATGAGGAAGCTGCCACAATAATTGAAAGAGAGGATATCTATCAGAACTAGGGTAGTAACACGGGAGATGGAGAGAGGTAGACAAATTTGAAAATGGTCTGAAAGGTATAAAAGTATAACTATAGAGATGGGTATAGTGGTGCACACCTATAATTCCAGCTGCTCAGGAAACTGAGGCAGCAAGGTCACAAATTCAACACCAGCGTGGGCAAGTTAGCCAAGAATATGTTTCAAAGTTAAAAAAAAAAATTAAAGTGGGGTTGAGGACTAGGGATGTAGCTCAGTGGTACAGTACCCCCATACCAGTACCTACCCCCTAAAAAAGTGCAATTATGCAAATAAAACAAGCGAGGATATGCTCTGGGGGAAGGGATTGTTGGAAAAGATCCATTCCTTCTTCTCCCATTCATTACCTTGCATTGCTTCTTTTGTTTTGGTTGTTTTTATGGCGCTAGGAACCAAACCTGGGATCTTTGCGCATGCAAGGCAAGAGCTCTACCACTGGTCCCCAGCCTGGTACATTGCTTCTTAAACAAGAACTTAGTGATGTTTAAGTAGACAACTCATGTCTACGTATAAAGACAGTTTGCGTTACCAAATACAGCCATAATGTATGGATAGGTAGATACATGTATTCTATTTTCCCATACAAGCAAAAAGAAGAGTAGATAGAAAGCATGACATGTAAGGAAAATGCAGTACATGTTCATTTTAGATGTCCTTACTTCTTCAAGCATTCATAAACAGCCATATTTTCAGAGAATATGCTTAGGAAGAAGAATGCAAAAGGCTAAGTCCAGCCAGGTTATAAACCATTAACTAAATTACATGTTGAGGAAAAATAGCAGAACTTTATACTTAAATGGAATAGAAAGCCTAAATCTTCACAGGGCAATCAAAAATTATTTACAGTAGTCCTCCCCTTACCCACAGTTTTGCTTTCCACAGTCTCAATTATCAATGGTGAACCACAGTCCTAAAATATTAAATGGAAAATTCCAGAAATAAATAACTCATAACTTTCACAATGCACACGTCTCAGAGAAATATGATGAAATCTCATGATATCCTGTTTTGTCCCACCCAGGACACAAACCATCCTTTAGCCCAGTGTATCTGATACGTACCCATTAGTCACTTAGTACCCAGCTTCATTACAAGATCAATTGTCACAGCATCATGATGCTTACATTAAGTAATCCTTGTGTAATAACCTATTGCTATACCACACACCTCATTCACTTCCCTTCATCTCATCATATAGGCACTGTATCCTCTGACATCAGAAGAGTGACTACATAGTATAATAAGACATTGTGAGAGGGAGAGACAGAGACCAGGTCCACATAAATTTTATTACAGCATATTGTTAAAATTGTTCTATTTTATTTTCAGTTGTTGCTGTAATCTCTTGCTGTGTCAATTTATAAATTAAACTTTATCATGAGTATGCATAGAAAAGTACGAAAGGGTCAGTGTTATTGGAGGTTTCAAGCATATACTGTGGGTCTTGAAATGTATCCCCCATACACAAGGGGAGAGTACTATATTGTAAGCAAATTCACCTAGTACAAGTAAGAAATGTTATAAACCTGAAGAACCTAACTCTAATCAGAAAGTTTTGTAGCAGCAAGAATCACATCTATTTTGCTTACACTTCTATACCCAATGCATATGCAGTTTGAAAATCAATATACATCCAATAAATGCTGTTACTGAAATCTTTATACAAAAAAATGTACTTGATCTGCTAACAAAGAACTTCTGCCCACAATATAGTTGTATAAGCAAATGCCAGGTATCACAGTAAATTTGGATTGTTAATCTAACTGAAATAGTATATAATTATATCATTTTAACTGTTCAAATTTAATTCCACTAAAATTACATTATAAATGAAATGATGCATTCCTTATTTATAATTAAAAGTAAAAAAGCATGTGATTAAGGCTTCATATGCCTGGCGTTCAGTTCCAATTTGTGAATCAAGTATGAACCCTATCTACCTTAAAACTCATCACTTATTAAGTGAAAGGGGAAGAAAAAAACCACTCATATAATCCGTATGCACACAGATCTGTGATCATTTGGTGTCATTTTCAAAAGTACAAAAGGGGTTCCCCAAAGTTACAACGATCATATTTTTCAATTTCCTACAATAATCACAATTTTAAATGTATTATATATAACATGTCATATGGAAATTTGGAACACATGGTGATTGCATCCAGAAAGCTCCCTACTTCTCTTTCCCCTTCCAATTTTCTCCACTCCAAAGAAAGTAAGTAAAATTACAAATGGTCAATAAATAGTAATTATTTTTAAAAACTTATGATTCCCCCCAATTCAATCAACATGAAATGGAATGGGGAAATAAGAAAGGCTGCGGAGAAACTTCTTCAGATTGACAAAATCAGGTTATTACCAACAAAGAACTTGTAGTTTTTTGTTTTGTTTTGTTGTGGTTCTGAGGATCAAAACCAAGGTATCCCATGTTAGGCAAGCGCTCCACCACTGAGTTACATCCTCAACCCAGATCATTGCCTTTAAATGTCATGCAAAGATGATTCACTCTTCCAGATGGACTCAGTCACTATTCTGGTTTTCTGTTTTTGAAGCAAACTAATTCCCAAACACCATGTCTACATAATGGTCATAATGGCGTACAAAACAGCTGATTACTTACAAATGAGAAAATTAAGTATCAGTGCAATTAAATATACACATTTGATCTAAATATTTGACTACTGAATACTACAGTGACTTATACTAAAAGTGAGCTCTAATTTTAAATATGATGTATCACTAAGAAATTATTTTCTATTACTCAAATTTGAAAGGCCAACTAAGAGGTTTAGATCCTGCTCAGGAGGCTGAGGCAAGAGGATCACAAGTTCAAAGACAGCCTCAGCAAAAGTGAGGCACTAAGCAACTCAGTAAGACCCTGTCTCTAAATAAAATACAAAATAGAACTGGGGAGGTGACTCAGTGGTTGAGTGCTCCTGAGTTCAATCCCCAGTACCAAAAAAAAAAAAAAAAAAAAAGAGGTTACAGATGCTGAGTTCTCTTGATAGCAAGTGAATTAATGCCAGTATGTAAATCAACTAGCTGTGGGATATATACAATGCAACTCAGAGGCACACAAAATGAATGTAATTCTCCCTAACCAGTCAACAATCCCCAAGTTAGCTAAGATCCTCTTATTGAACAAAGCTGGAGAACACTAATAACAGTTAACAAAACCTGTCATAAAGCTATAATAAGGAGAACAGTGTGGTATTTACAAACTGGTAGAAAAACTAAATAGAACAGAATAAATCAGAGCCCAGAAACAGCCCATATGTATTTGGTTACCTGACTTACTACAAAGGTGACACTGCAGTGCAGTGAGGAAAGTATAATTTTTCTAACAAATGGTGCTGACTCAACTAAGTATCCATCTGGAAAAAAAACTGCTGTGACTTTCACCTCACATCCTATGCTAAAAGCAATTCCAGAAGGAATGTACATTTAAATACAAAAGGTGAAACAATAAAATTTTTATAGAAGAAAATATATGAGATCATCTTTGTGACATTAGGCAAAAACTTTTTAAAGTACACATAAAGTAGTAACCATAAAGGAAAAAGTGATAAATTGAACATTAGACTTACTTTTCAAAAGATAAATTAAGTAAGTAAAAAAGTAACCCAGAGAGTAGGAAAACATATTCATAATATAAATATGTGACAAAAAACTAGTGACCAAGGATTGGGAATGTGACTCAGTGGTAGAGCATTTGTCTAGCATACTCAATGTCCTGAGTTTGATCCATAATACCACCAAAAGGAAAAAGGGAAAAAAAAAAAGTCTACTGACCAGAATATAAAATAGAACTTAAAATGAGAAAGTAAAATGACAGTGGGAAATGCTGCAGACTATTTTTTGCATACTTCTTTGCATTTCTCAACTCTCCAGCAATAGCCAATATTCATCCAGTTGGATATCCAGCTGGTGCAATCAAGTCTAAAAGACAGAAATAATTCCAAAAATCCCAGGGTCTTCTAGATTGTAGATAAAAATTCCTTCTTAAATTATCAGCAGAAGAATCTAGATCTCCAAAAAGTATATCATTCAGGGCATGTAAATAAGGGACAGTGTTCATGTACATGTAAAAGGAGTACAAATTACAGTAGTTTCAACAAGGTAAGAGTTCACTCTTCTCATGAATTTGAGTTGAGAGGCATTTGCTGACAATAGTCTTGCAGTTCAGTGATACTGTACAGGGCTAGGGATGTAGCTCAGTAGTAATGTGCTTACCTAGAATGCACGAGGCTCTGGATTCAATTTGCTAAATGCGTGTATGTGTATAGGTAAATATTTGTACATATACACATCCATACACTATACGACAGTTGAGATCTCTATTAATTTCCAGGCCTTTCCTTGAAGGTCTAGAATACTGCAACAGCTCAGCATTGTGTCTAATTTCTAGGCAGGAAGAAAGAAAACTGGGTTAAAAAGTGATTTCCCAAAAACTGCATTCAAAATTGTCTACCCATTGACCTGGGACTGTCACATGGCCAACCCCAGCTAGAAGAAAAGCTAAAAAAATATGAAGATTTTTAGCCAGGCACATTTCTACTTTAATAAAAATTAAGCTCTATTAGAAAAGAAAAGGGACAGCAGGTCTAAGCACCTAGGAATCTCTGCCACAGTTATGTTTGCTAATATTGCATATATTTCTTTAACAACTACAAGTCTATGACTCATATCACTAAGGGAAATTCTCTGTGGTACAATTATGGCAACTATTTTTCCAAAGCATTTTTTTTTTTCAGTCCATTATAGTTATACATAATGGTGGGGTTCATTCTGACATATTCATAAATGCACATAACACATGCTTCTTCATTTCAATACCCCCTTCTTTTTTCTCCTCCCTCCCTGATCTCCTTCCTCTATTAATCTTCCAAAGTATTCTTCATAATATTTACCATGGGAGGGAAATGTAAAAGTTGAGGTGCCCTTACTTAAAGGCCAGGCCCAGTTCTATTTTTTCAGCTAGCAGCTACACACTAATGTCCAGATTGTCTGCCTTTGAATTCCAATTTTAATCTTTTAAAAAGAAAATTACAAAGGAATTGAACACATTTTCTAAAATAGTCTTAAATTTAGTAAGTCAATAATGAATCACCAAAAAAACAATAGAATTAGCTGGGCATGGTGGCCCACGCCTGTAATCCCAGCACTTTGGGAGACTGAGACAGGAGAATTGCGAGTCAAAGCCAGCCTCAGCAAAACTGTAAGGCGCTAAGCAACTCAGTGAAACCCTGTCTCTAAAACACAAAACAGGACTGGGGATATGGCTCAGTGGTCAAGTACCCCTGAGTTCAATCCCTGATACCACAAAAAAAAAAAAAAAAAATAGAATTTCTTGAATCCTGAAGACAGTATTTATTTCCTGACAATTTTTTTTCAAAACAAGCAAAGAATTCTCACAGCCTGCCCTTTTCTGAATGAAAGATTATTCATGATTCACCCAAACTAATTTAACATTGGCCATTTCATAAAATCAAGTATAGCTGACCCTCAATGTGCACGAGGAACTGGTTCCAGGACTGCCTACATATACCAAAATCCATAGATGCTCAAATCTCTTATATAAAATGGTATTTCATTTGCATATAACATACATATCCTCTCATACACTTTAAGTCCTCTCTAGATTTTTTGTAACACTTCATGTGGTATACATTTATGTAGGTGGTAGTTATGCTATATTGTTTAGGCAATACAGACAAGGCAAAAAGTTTGCACATGTTCAGTAAAGACGCAAATGTTTTTTGTTCAAACAGATTAGATCCAAGATTGGCTGAATTACCTGATGTGGAACCCCTAGATACAGAGGGCTGACTGCAATGTAGCACTTTTCTGCCAATACTTAGTTATCAGAACACAAACTTTTCCTCTCAGCACAATAGGTGTAATGCTGTAATTACCCAGTATTTCCCATATTCTTCAGTCTTTATCTTTTACTTGAAGAAACTATTTTAATAAAATGGACAGTTCAAAAAAAAAATTTTATAAAATAATAAATTAACACATTTCTCATTTTGATTTTTGTTTCTTTTTGTTTTCCAATGCTGGGGATCAGACTCAGGGTCCTGTGCATGCTGGGCAAGAACTGTACTACTACTGAGCTACATCCCAGCCTCATGCTAATTTTTTAAAGGCAATTTTCAATTCACTAAGTGTTATTTGGCAGTTTTATAGCATTTTGTCAAATATATTTTCTGTTCTGTACTATGGTGTTTGTTCTCAAACAACGATTACATTAAAATCTAAACAAAGTTAAATATACATCACAGGATTGACTTTAAGTATGCCAAAGCAAAAACTGAGTGAATGACTCATTGATTAACCCAAGACAGTTAACTTCTGTTTGTTAAATCTATAAACCATTTAATGCTTCCCTGCCTCCTCCACCAGATAAAGACCATGTGATGCCTGTAGATGCAAGTTCTGACAGCATTCTCTTGTATCCTTTAGACAGAGTCTGAAAGGCTGTTCATCTGCAGCAATATATACCTTCTATGTCCCTGTTCATCCCTTTCCGGCTCTAAGCTCCCACTCTTTCACACCCATCTTCCCTAACAGCCAAACACTTCCCTTCACAGCTACAGTCCCCTCTATTCCACACCTTTGACTCCTGAGGAACTGGCCTCAGGTAACCTGCTCCTGGAATTCTACTTGTCTTAGGCACTAAAAACAAAAGCACAGGGATTTTAAAGAACCTGTTCCAGTTTATATTTCATAAAAGTAGCTGATAAATCAAGACCCAAGGCTAAATTTCCTAAATAATTTTTCCTATAAGTATGATGAATAAATTCACCAAGTAGGGGCTGGGGCTGTAGCTCAGTGGTAGAGCGTTTGCCTAGCATGCGTGAAGCACTGGGTTCGATCCTCAGCACCGCATACAAATAATAAAAATGAATAAAATAAAGATCCATCAACAACTAAAAAAAAATTATTAAAAAAAAATTCACCAAGTACCCATTGGTTAAGATTTTATTAAATTTCTGAAAAATTAGGTTTGGGTTTTGTTGTTGTTATTGTTTTGGTACCAGGAATTGAATCCAAGAGTGCTTAACCACTGAGTTATATCTCCAACCCTTTTTTATTTTGAAACAGAATCTAAGTTGCTTAGAGTCTTGTTAAGTTGCTGAGGCTGGCTTTGAACGTGCAATCCTCTTGCCTCAGCCTCCCAAGCT
The DNA here is from genome assembly GCA_004024805.1 of Geosciurus inauris. Taxonomy (NCBI): domain Eukaryota; kingdom Metazoa; phylum Chordata; class Mammalia; order Rodentia; family Sciuridae; genus Geosciurus; species Geosciurus inauris. The sequence goes on from PVHX01009763.1 coordinate 47,290, forward strand.
GCTGGGATTACAGGCATGCACCATCACACCTGGCAGTATTTTAATATATATATCAACACATTTCAAATAGTTATTAAGAAGTCAACCACTTTCTTATCAGAACTTCCACACTAACTTTTCCCACTTTACCCCTTGTCACTTATCAAGACAAAACTGGCTAATGAACTCATAGCCTCATTCTCACTACTCTAATTAAGCAATATGATCATAAATTTCTGCAATATATCATAATGTATAAGTCAGACTATGGCAGTGAGTACTCATAAAGAGAACCTCCTAAAAGAATATGGAAAGATATGCACAAATGCATTATTGATGGAAAAGAGGAAACACATCAAAGCACATGCATTATTTAGTGGTAAACTAGCATGTTAATTTCAAATACAAACACCTCATTTTACTAATTGTGGGTAAGAGAGACATGCAACAATATAAACCAGGACTACTTTCTCTCCAAATCAGAAAAAGCAGTATTAATTCTTTAAGTCATTTCAAGGTCAACAAATTTGAAAGAAAGCTTAGTAAACTGGGCCCAGTTTAATCACTGACTAGTGCAAACAGGAGATGTATACTCAAAGAATGAGCTACTCTATCATTTGCAGATATGTATCTAGATGTAATATCTGCAAAAGAAATACAGTATTTATGGTAAGTTCATACAGAGAGATTTTTATTAACCACCACACTGGGAGAAAAAAAAAAAGTACTACAAATAACATTAGTCCTATTTTCTCACACAAAACCACTTTTCCTGTAGATTTATTATTTCACTCATTCATATGACAAATATTTAAGGGTTTCACTCTCACAATGCCCAACATTTAAACAATGTAAAAGCAAGCCAAGGAATTAGTGTGACCCAGATACAAGACTTTTCAGCCACTAGAGATGGAAGACAACTTTAATACAAATAAAAGAATTACAGAAGAAGGAACCACAGGCTTCTACAAGCCTTGCCAATGCATAACATGGCAGTAATTAATGTTGCCATTTTTTAAAGTAGCAACAATATTTTTAATGACTATCACTTTATAATATGAATATCTAATTAGTTTGCTATACAGGCACAAGATTCTTCTGAGACTAAGAATTTCCTCCAATGAAGCTTTTTGGCTTTTTTGGTTTGTTTTGCTTTGTTTTTCTGGAACAGGGTCATTCAGCAATTCTGCAGAAAACAAGGAGAAAGCAGATCCCAAGCATACTGGCAGCTTTTCTCATTCTCAAACAATTCCTTGTTCAGATGCACAGCCACAGAAGTTCAAAGGTCACTGGCATCTTTGTACTCAGTTTCATGGTAGTTACAAACAAACTTTTGTCCTCAGTCCTTCAATGAAATGGGCTGCAATAACTAGGTTTATTGAACCTTTACATTTGAGGCCTGCATAAGCATTACTCAACTAAAAGGCCATAGTATTTCATGTACACTTCAATCATAAATTATTAAACCTCTTTTGTGAAAAAAATAATTTGTTTACCTGGGCATAAAGGTATGATAATTCTAGTCAAACACAAACAATATCATTGACAGAAATGGCCTTATGATTTCTTATCATAAATATCATAGTTCTTATATAGCATTGTTTGAAAGCTTTTGTGGATTTTGTTTCTCAGTTTTTCTCATCCTTGTTATCTTTCTCTATTTAAGTCATACATGATAAAAATAAAAGTGAAGAAATTTATTATAGACTTCTATATAGTTATAAATCTAAAAGTTATTTCTTAAAGTGTAATCATGAATATAGCTAAATAAAAAATCTTAGTTATGACATTTAAGAGCCTAAAAAAATCACTCATTTAGTATAACAGAGTACAAATAATGGTGCCTTTATTTGTACACTTTAATAACTCTTTAAGCATACATGCAATTGATCAAACTGTACAAAGCACCTATTTTTCAAATAAATTCCTATTTTCAAATAACAAACTCAAAAATATATTTTAGCCCAATATAATAAGTTATTATAAAGCTGAACAATTAACCAAAAAAGAATTATTCCCAAGAAACTAGTCATTAACCCCCAAAACCAAGGTCCCATGAACATCTGAAATAAGTGTTTTAGCATCAAAACTACACACTCCTACATAAACACAAAGTGACTGGATCATGACCATGCAAGGATGAAAGGGTTTTCCCAGTACAAAGTTTTAAGTTTCCTCCACACAGAAAACTTTCCACAATAATTTCTAATCAAAGCAAACATTTGTAGATGGTTGAAAATACTACTTAAAACTTAGTTACCAGCAATGTGAGAAACACCATACTCCACGAAGAAAATGTGTTCAATTATTTTTTTATTTTAATGATCTTGAAGAGAAAAAAAGGACACAAAGGTCACATAGCAAAGACCTAGAAATACAGAGACATGGTAGTTGAAATTAAGTATACAGTGGCTCTGCACTGAGTTATATAAAAATAAAAGGTCTAGGGGGACCTGGGGTTGTGGCTCAGTGGTAGAAGGATTGCCTAGCATGTATGAAGCACTGGGTTCAATTCTCAGCACCACATATTAATAAAAGAATAAAATAAAGGTCAATAAATATCTAAAAACATACATATATTTAAAAATAAAAATAAAAAAGTATCAAGTATAAAAGGAAAAAAGTTATTTCAGATTTTACTGCATAAAATTCAGTTACTCAGAAGTATTTCCAAACCACTGCTGCCTATGTAGGATCATTTAACCCATAAATTGTCCTGCTTCTACTAAAATCCATAACCCTGGAAACTAAGAATAACATAATACTTTTCCTAAGCTAGCTAGAAGTATTCCAAAAGATCTGCTAAGACTTTGCTCCTGTTCAGACTCTCTTCCTACTTTTGAAGAGGTTGGCCTATAACAAAACAGCTCTAGTTACATGAAATCAGTTCTTCACACGCAGAAGCCCGGCTCCCATTTTGATTACACAGAAATGCTAAAAAAAAGGTCTGGGACCCGGCACAGTTGCTCACACCTGTAATCCCAGAAGCTTGGGAGGTTGAGGCAGGAGAATCAAAAGTTCAAAGCCAGCCTCAGCAATGGCGAGGCACTAAGCAACTCAGTGAGACCCTGTCTTTAAATAAAATACAAAATACGGCTGGAGATGTGCCCAGTACAAAAAGAAAAAAAAGAAGGGCTGGTGTTGTGGCTCAGTGGTAGAGTGCTCACCTTAGCACACAGGAGGCACTGGGTTCAATCCTTAGTACCACATAAAAACAAATAAACAAAAAAAAAGTTATTGTGTCTATTAAAAGAAAGAAAGAAATGCTAAAAGAAATAAAACCAGGACAAACCGAGCAGTTTTTTCTGTTTCCAACTCTCTCCTATGTTCAGCAATTGGATAGTGAGGAATTCATCAGATAGTTTCCAGGAAATATTCTTAAACAAACAAATGTATGAAAATTGTTTCCTACCAGGACCAAAGTTGAAATACCAATTTATTCTGTTAAATTTTGACTTTAAACATCTAAGTGATCCCCAAAACACTAATGATACAACTGTTAAAAAGGCAACTTCAGGCGAGGATGTAGGGGAAAAAGCACACCCATACATTGCTAGTGGGAATGCAAATTGGTATAACCAATCTGGAAAGTAGTATAGAGATTCCTTAGAAAACTTGGAATGGAATCACCATTTGACCCAGCTATCCCACTCTTTGGTCTATACCCAAAGGACCTAAAAACAGCATACTACAGTGACACAACCACATCAATGTTTGCAGCAGCTTAATTCACAATAGTGAAAGTGTGGAACCAACCTAGATGCCTTTCAATAGATGAATAGATAAGAAACTGTGGCATATATACACAATGGAATATTATGCAGCATTAAAAGAGAATAAAATGATGGTATCTTCAGGTAAATGAATGGAGTTGGAGAATATCATGCTAAGCAAAGTAAGCCAATCTTAAAAACCCAAAGGCCAAATGTTTTCTCTGATAAGTGGATGCTAATTCCTAATGGGGGGGGGATGAAGGGGGAGGGAGGGGAGGGAGCATGGGGGTAGGAAAGATGGAGGAATGAGAGGGACATTATTACCATAGGTACATGTATGATTGCACAAATGGTGTGACCCTACTTAGTGTACAACCAGAGAAGTGAAATTGTGCTCCATTTGTGTACAATGAATGGAATAGCATTCTGCTGTCATGATCAGAACAAATAAAAAAATATCAAAAAAGGCAACTTCAAATATTTTAACAATGTATTAGAGCAGGCAATTAATATGCTGGCTAATTTTTAATTTTTGCAAGTTTTAATTTTTCCTCAACTTTTAAAAAAGTCAATACTATATTATGTTTAAATCATCCCTTACATTTTAATTCCTGACAATATAAATGGCATAAGGAGATCCCTATGTTTTTATCCCCTACAAAACCACTTCTGCTAAGTAGGTAGTAAATACCTACTGAATTAATGCTGACATAATTAGTTTAACCCAACTTATAAATAAACGGCTATAAAATATGGCTAAATCTACTATTTTAAAATCATTTCAAAATACTTTTAAACACTATGGGAAGTTTTTAGATATCAGTTCTGAACATATACCCACAAGAAAGAATAGTGAAACATACATGAGAACTTGTTTTTCCAAGTAGGTCAACTAAATCATTTAACATACACTTCTATGTGTGTGTGTGTATGTCTATGTGTATATAGAGAGCACAAAAGAAGTCAAAGCAAACAAAAAACTAAAATCTTTTCCAACACTTGTATTATATATCCTGAGTAGGAATATTTCTTATTGTTGCTAAATTTAAAACATCACCACATCACTAAGATACATCAATTTTTAAACATCTTGGGCTCAACAAAATTATTAATGCCACTGCAAAGCAACAAGGCAAAGATCAAAGCTTTAAAAAAAACAGTACATTTCATTATAAATACAGTAAGCTCATAAAAGACATTGTATTGAGGGGAAAAAACTAAAAAGATTGTTTCTTGAAGGCCTGACTTTATCTATGAATGCTAAAACTCAAAATTACTATCTTCCACTACAAGTTAACAAATGCTGCTGTTATACTTAGACCAAATCTCCTATAATAAAATTCTTACTCTAAAACAAATGACAAAAATTGTGATCTCTTTATCAACCTAAGTATCTTAAAATACAAGACATAAATTGGCCTTAAGTTTTAACCATTCAGGACACACAGAAAAATGAAATGTCTTGGAAAAAAAAAATGAAATGTCTTTGAACAAGCATCCTTACAACCTCAGAAGAGAGAGGGGATGAAGTGTCCATCTAGGCTAGTTGTTAGGTTTTTCAATTAGCCCATGTTTCATCACTAAAAAAGTCAAGGTCTTCACATCTTTTCTTTAACGCTTCTGTTAACTTTGCATAGAGAAAAATGGTTCTTCATAATCACAAGTTGAACCTCAAATATACCTAAACAAAACAAGGTTTGTTACACTGACCGCCATGGCAGAGCTTTAGGTCTACTGCAAAATTTGATTTGAAAGTACTCCCATGCATTATTAAGTAAATTTAAAACTATAACAGGCACAAACTCTAAAATCATATATGCATATGTTTTTAACACAGTGAACAACAGCATGAAACTGCATTATCATCAATTGGCAAAAATAAGTAAATAAAGGGCTGGGTGCGTATGTTAGTTCAAGACCACTTGACTGTCATGTGAAAGGCCTTGGGTTTAATCTCCAGCACCACACACACACACACACACACACACACACACACACACAAACACATAATGTACACTGATTTTTGAGATACACAAATTCCAGCAACATATAGCTAATTATCAGTAGAAACACTGAAGGTTCATCTAATACTTTAGGTCAAAAGGGGTTTTCATTGCTCGAAGGGTTTAAAAATCACTGGCTTATTGCACAGGGTTGACAACTTATCAGAACTAGGATACCAAGTTACTAATACTTTCTCCTGGGAAAAGACTACAACACAAAAAAGACCTGCTGACCCTAAATGCCTTCTTCATTTTTCTGTTCCAAATATAAATTGCTTCAGAGTTAACTAATTCTTAAAAAAAAAAAATGTGAATATTGTCTGTCACATCTCAATGCCAATCAACTAATCTAAAAATTAGTATGAGTACTCATACATGTGGTGAAATGATTTTACTACCCTACAGTACTGGGGATGGAACCCACAGACTTGTTCTACCACTGAGTTATATCACCAGCACCCCTCCTCTTTTTTTCTTTTTTAATTTTAAGACAGGGTCTCACTAAATTGCCCAGGCTAGACTCCAACTTGTGATCCTCCTACCGAGGCTTCCTAAGTAGCTAGGATTATAGGCATGTACCTCCACTCCCAAATGTCAAATGATTTTTTAAAATATTTTTTTTAGTTGTAGATAGTCACAATATCTTTATTTTATTTTTATGTGGTGCTAAGGATTGAACCCAGTGCCTCACACGTGCTAGGCAAGTACTCTACCACTGAGCTACAACCCCAGCCCCTCAAATAATTTTTGACAAAGGTGCTAGGATCATTCAATTGGGAAAAAAGAGTATTACAGAAATATTACTGGAGCTAGGCGTGGTGGCACACACCTGTAATCCAAGCACTTTGGGAGGCTAAGACAGGAGAATCCCAAGTTCAAAGACAGCCTTAGCAATGACGAGGCACTAAGCAACTCAGTGAGACCCTCTCTCTAAATATAACACAAAAAGTAGGGCTGGGGATGTGGCTCCAGTGGTCAACTACCCCTGAGTTCAATCCTCAGTACCAAATGAAAAAGAAGAAACATTACTGGAAAAATTGGGTATTCACATAAAAAATAAAATTGGATCCTTATGCTATATATAAATATTAACTCAAATTGGTTCTACAATCTAAATATAAGAAGTAAAACTATAAAACTCTAGAGGACAACAGGAAAAACTTCATGACACTGGATCTGATAATGATTCCTTGCATATAACACCAAAAATACAGGCAACAAAAGAAAAACATAAATGTAATAGAATACATTTTAAAAAATAAAAACATTTGTATGTCAAATGTTTTTGATATCAATAGAGTAAAAAAGCAAACCACAGAATGGGAGAAAATACTTGAAATCACGTATCAAATAAGAGATTGATAACTAGAACATATAACTTCTACAACTCAACAATTCAAACAAAAAATTTTAAATGGGTAAGAACCTTAAACAGTTATTTCTGCAAAGATAAAATGCCAACAAACCCAACAAAATGAAAAAATGTTCAATATTACTATCATTAGAAAAATGCAAATCAAAACCACAATGAGGCATCATCTCACAACCATCAGGATGGCTACTAGCAAAAACGAGGAAAAGAACAATTATTTTTGCAAGATAAAAACATTCTAGATATCTGTTGCTCAACAATGTGAATATACTTAACACTACTGAACTTAACACAAAAACGACTGAGAGCAAAATTTGTTATTTATATTTTATCACCAAAAAATTGTAATTAACTATATATTATGGGGAACTTAAACCAGATAATACATGTAACGGGCTTGGAATAGTTATTAGCATTATCAAAAATAACTGTTAGCAGTAACAATAACTATTGGTAATACTGATAAGGCAGCTATTTTCCATTTAGTAACACTAAATCCAAAAAAGCTGAATATGTACAGTATGAAACTGGAAAATTCTAACAGTTCTTGATCACTCAAAATGACACAATGAAAATAAAATTTAAGGAGGCGGTTATGGTAACCTGGACCACAGGGACACAAAATCAAGCTTAGGGTAATCCCAGCAACTCAGGAGGCTGAGGCAGGAGGATCTCAAGTTCAAAGCCAGTCTCAGCAACTTAGCAAGGCCCTAAACAACTTCATGAAACCCTGTCTCAAAATAAAAAAATAAAAAGCTAGGGATGCAGTCCAGCAGTCAACCACCTCTAGGGTTCAATCCCTGGTACAAAAAAAGGTACTCATACTAGAATGCTGAACAACCATTCCTTCACAACCATGTTTTAACTAATAAATAACTTCTCATAGAGGTAGGCTGGTTATCAAGTCAATACAAAAGGGCCAGCTTAGCTGCATGTTTCAGAACACCTTTTTCCTATTAAAAGTTATAATAAAAATAAGTACTAAAACATAAGAAGCCTAACCCTCACCACTCAGAAAGCCTTTTAGCATTAAATCCCTGATTCTCAGGAAGTAATACAGAATTGAAAGGAATAAATATCATGCTCTATAATCATTGACTACCTGTTCCCAAGTAGGGAGGGGGGAAGGAAGACAAATTAAGAATAAGAACTAGATTCACAAGAAGTTCAGAATCTCCCATGTATTCTAATATCTATCCACGATAAAGAGTTAAAATACAAGTAAACACACAAAAAGCAAAATCTTGACTTCTCAATACACTTAGAACAGGGTTTCTCAACTTTGGCACTTCTGACATCTCTGAGCAGATATTTCTTTGTTAGGAGGAAGTTGTTCTGTGCATGAGTAATATTCAAGAATTCATTACTCTAAATAAAAGAATATAATTCTGGAAAGCATTCCTCTCCCAGACCAAATTAAATGTTTAGAAATCGCTTTTTCATTATAAAGTAGTATGAGGAAAATATAGGCACTTTAAAGCCAAACAGATCCAGATAGAAATTCTGCATCAACTCACTACCTACACGGGAAAACCTGGGCAAGTAACCACACTTCTCTGAGGCCTAGTTCCCTTCCTGAGAGAATGCTACCAGTGCTGATGTAAGGTTCACCTAAAAGGACATTTGTAAAGATCAGTACAAAACGGGCACTAAATAAAAAGAAAGGGAATTTACATTTACATTGCCAGAACTTTATTGTAACTTTTATGAATGAAATATATTTTATTTGTTTTCCTACCTTAGTAGTAATTTAATCTTTTATTAAAAATGACTTTGGAATGATCATTTCAGACAAATACCACTGTAATAACTAAATATAATACTAATCTAAGGAAGAGAGCTAACAAAATGGGCAATATAGAGAATCAAGTTTCAAGATGCTGGATCATTTGGTTGCATATCATAAAAACAATACTGTTCAATAAAGATTAAATGTAAAGCTGAATACTTAGATCAAAAACTAACAATAAAGGGAGACCTCATAATGGAAGTTGGGACAGAAAGTTCTGAAAAATTTAACTGCCTCTGTCCCCAAATGAACCAGAGGTTATAAGTGGTCCAAAATAAATAATAAGTAAAGGTACAAGGAACATAATTTGGGTTAGTAAAGAGAATACACCAAAATAAGAGCCAGAAGAATGGAGTTCTAATTTCAGTTGCCCTACTTGAGAATATGTTGTTAGAAAAAAAGTCATTTAACCTGAATTTATTTCCTCACTAATAAGAGCATGAAACCTACTTTGACACCTCCAGTGTTGTCAGGTGAGCCAAATAAAGCTCATAAAAAATACTTTTAAAGTTGTACACAAAATACTTGGTACTATGAGACATGCGAGGTCACCACACATCAATTTAGAGCAGGATTTCCCAATCTTTTTTTCCTTATGATATATACAAAAACTGACAGTATTAGTACAGGCACCCTGGGGTAAACAGGTCATACAGCTGGGGCCCAAACCCAATCAGCCTAGAAGCTCTTGACATTCTGTCTCTGACAGTCCTCTCTGATGATTTAAGAGAATGAGTATTTCTGGCCCATCTGCATCATCAGTTAGGAAGCTCTAGCTAAAATGCCAGCTATAATTTGAAGCACTCTAAGAGGAAAGTTAACATTTTCCCCCAAAAAAGACTCTGGCAAATAGGGTCAAATTCAGAGTTTAAATAAGAAAGAACAACATTGCATTGGACCTAAGCAACAGGGCCTAGTCCTGCACCTCAAGCTTTAGAGAACCATACACTGGTCTTCTGTCCATACCTTGATCATGAGGCCAGCTGTTCTCAGAGCCTGATGATGGACCCATCTGCAGCCTACATGCCCTCATCTTGAGCAGGACCCCAGAATTTCCCACTTGCTTCCAGGGTCTGCTTTTCCCTGAGTTGATTCTTCCAAGGGCAGACATCCCCACCACTAATATGTACCACCCTAGACCAATGGTTGGTCGAAGATTTACTGTCTTAAAGATATATGGGGATGACGAAATTATAAGTAGGTCCCATAAAGTTCCTCATATATAAGGAGCCTGGAGAAGAGATGAGTGTACGGAGTAGGGGTTGGCTCCTGGCACTTTACCCTGTTCTGAAGCAGAACTCAGGAATCTGAACCCTCTGACTCTGACCTAGGTCACTATGAAGCTTTATTTGTTAAGACAGGCAACAGGACATCTTTCTTAGCTTGATTTATAACTTGTAAATTTTCAGACATATAGCATATGAACTTCCATTTGTACTCTTACCCCAGTCCCAAAAATGGCAGGGATGGGCCTTGAAAGAGATTTAAAAACCCTGTCACGTGAGAAATATTTGAAGAAAACGAGTACATTTAAGCCTAGAAAGAGAAAAGGGTGGTGAAAAAATAAGAGAAACAGCCATCTTTCAAATGACATTTATAGAGTTATCTTGCAAAAAATAAAGCAAATCTGTTTGGTATTGGAAATGCAAGGAGATATGTTCCCATTTAATAGAATGAGCAATTTTTTTAACATTAAGAATCCTTTTTTAGAAACCTAATCTATTAGGTGAATAAGTTAGTTTTTAGAAACTTAAAATACAAAAAAAAATATCTTCTAGGTCTTCTGGAAAAATCTTTATTAAACCATAAAGTTTTATTTACTCTTCACTATGGCAAGAAAACATGATGTTAATAAAAAATACTTGTATCTTATATTAGGGAAGGGAAGGGAAGGGAGGGGAAGGAAGGGGAGGGGAGGGGAGGGGAGGGACAATATATAAAAATAAGGGTAGGTGGTCACCTCCCAAAGTCTGAAGAAAGCTTAGGCAACATATTCCCTAGAGGCCTGTGTAATGTGGTGTTCAGTAATCTCATGAAGAGACAGTGGTACCCTAAAGTAACCTTTCATCCTTAAAAAGCTTCCATCAGCTGATTCTTTTGTTATTTGCCTCCTCACAAAAAAATTAGGGTGAATTCCTCCATTCTACAAAGGAAATTACTTTAGTACTTCAGTCTCTAGACTGAAGCAACCCTATCTCATAAGGTAGGAATTTTTTTTCCCACCTTCCAGAAAATTATAACCTTCTCTATTACTTCTAGTCAGATCCTCGGACTTTTCCTTGATCGCTAAGAACCCTGTTCTATTCCTACAACAGATTCAGGCACCTTTCTGTCATCAAAAGGTATTTATTAAGAAGGAACACAGCCGGACGCGTTGGTTCATGCTTGTAATCCTAGCACTTTGGGAGGCTGAGACAGGAGAATCCTGAGTTCAAAGCCAGCCTCAGCAATGGTGAGGTGCTAAGCAACAGTGAGACCCTGTCTCTACATAAAACACAAAATAAGGCTGGGAATGTGGCTCAGTGGTTGAGTACTCGAGTTCAATCCCTGGTACCAAAAAGAAAAAAAAAAAGGAACGCTAGGAATATAGCAGGTACCCTGGCAGGTGCTTACCCCTTGAGAAGCTTATGGAGAGGGTCATTATACATTAAACACATACACAAATAATAAACTAATATGAAGAAGATAAAACAAGATGATATGGAAGAGAGAGATGGTGGTTGCTGTAGACAGGCAATCAATCACAAAGGCCTCTAGCAGCTGGAGATATAGCTTAGTGGTATAGGGCTCACCTAGTACCAAAAAAAAAAAAAAAAAGCCCCCTCTATGGGGAGAAGAAAGCAACCATGCACAGATCTAAAAGAAGTACATTCTTGGGCCTAAAGATGTGACTCAACTGCCTGACACGCATGAGGCCCTGGGTTCAATTCCCAGCACCAAAATAAATACATACATTCTAAGCAAAAGGAAGAGCAAGTACATATCCCTGAGAGTATGTGTTTACCTTATTCAAGAGAAAGGAAGAACATCACCCAATACACAACTATTAGAATGGCTGAATCAAGGACATCAATTAGATAATACCAAAGGCTGACAAGAATGTAGAACAATGGGAATTCTCATTCACTGCTGATGGCAATGGCCACTCGGGGAGGTAATTTTGCAGTGTTTGGCAAAACTAAATATACTTTTACCATATGATCCAACAATTGTACTCCTTGGTATTTACTCAAAGAAGTTGAAAACCTATGTCCTCATAAAACCTGCATATAGATGCTTATCGCAGCTCTATTTATATTTGCCAAAACTTGGAAGCAACCAAGTTGTCCTTCCATAGGTGAACAGATAAATTATGGTGCATCTAGATGATGGTGTTAAAAAGAAATGGGCTATCAAGCCACAAAAAGGTATGGAGGAATCTTAAATGCATTCTACTAAGTGAAAGAAGCCAATCTGAAAAGGCTACATAGTCTATGATTTCAATTACATGACAGTTTGGAAAAGAAAACTATAGAAACAGTAAAAAGATCTGTGGTTACCAGAGTACAGGAGGGATGGAGGGAAGAATATAGAGGGCACAGAGGGCTTTTACCCAGCAAAATTATTCTTCATGATACTTTAATGGTAGACATACATCATTTTACATTTGCCCAAATCCATAAAACATACAACACCAAGAGTGACCCCTAATATGAACTACTGACTATGAGTGTCAATTTAAACTCATCAACTATAACAAATACCACTTCGGTTAGAAATGTGGGTAATGAATGAAGTTGTGTATGCGTGGGGACAGTATTATATGGGCAACCTCTGCATCTTCTACTCTGTTTTGCTGTGAACTTAAATTTTAAGTCTATAGGGGCTGTGAGTATAGTTCAGTAGTAGAGTGTTTGCCGGTATGCACAAGGTCCTGGATTCAATTCCCAACACTGCAAAAATATACATATATATTAAAAGTAAAAATTTGAGTTTAGGGAAAGAAAAAAAGGAAATTGGTGTGACTGCAAAAGGAGGACAGAAAAAGATGAGGTTGGAAAAGGAAGCCAGAAAGCAGATCATATACTACTGACATTCTGGATCACGCAAATTTTTCTTGTGGGAGGTTGTTTTGTATACTGTAGAATGCTTAACACACTCCCTGGCCTCTGAGGGATGCCAGTAGAAACTCCCCTTCTTCTAACCTGTCATAACCAAAACTGTCTTCTAGCACTTACAAATGTCCCCTAAAGACAAATCCTCCCCTAGAAGATTATCACTAATACTGCACCTCACAAGTGACCAAGATGAAAGTTTTGTTTCCATGAAAAATTTCTAAGTTTTAGTATAGAGTGTAGTGAGAAGCTAGTAAGTAAGATAATGTTAAACTATTATTAACATTATTTTGGCTCCTATGATTGGGAAAATGAGGGGAAGGATGACATTAAGAAAGGAAGAGTGTTAGATTTTCAGAAAAGAAATTAGCTTGGGTCTTAACATAGGGGGCGGGGAAACAGATGGAGTCAGGTCCAGTTTATATTCTAAAGATGGAGCTGACTAGACTTAACATGAGATGAATAAGGAAAAAAATCAAGGATGACTCCAGGGGTTTGGCCTGCACAAGTGGGCAGATGATGGTGCCACTTACTAAGACTATGAAGGCAGGAGGGAGGCTGAGGACAGTGTAAACCAAAGGAAGAACGTATAGTCCTGCTTTATTCGTGCAACCTCAGTGGTGTCTACCAGATATCCATCAGGTGGCATGAAGGAAAATGAGCCTAGCACTCAAAGGAAAAAAATCAGCACTAGAGACAAGAAACAACCTCTTATACATATAATTGATCTCTGAAACCATAAAAACAGGTGAATTACTTGAGAGCCCAGGGACATTTTCAAGTGAAGATAAGGAAGGAGGTAGACATAAACTCACAAAATAAATCTAGAAATAAAAATGCATAGGTAAGGGGTCAGAAGTAGTAATCAGTATGAAATGCTGGTGAGAGATCAATAAGATATAGACACTGAAATGAATGGCCACTAGCTCAGGCAAGATATCTAATTGTACCCTTTGATTAAAAACAATTTCAGAGGCTGAGAAAGTAACTCAGTAATAGAGTGCTTGCCTAGCATGCACAATGCCCTGGATTCCCCTGCACCACAAAAACATTTTTAAAAAATAAAAACAATTTCAGCAGAGTAACAGAACAAGACCTCAAATGGATTAGGCTCAAGATAGAATCGGTGGTGAGAAAGGAGAGACAGCAAATAGAAACAACTCTTGAAAATTTCTGCTGTAAAAAAAAAAGACCAAAGACACAGCAGGGAATGAGACAAGAGGATGGAAAGTTCAAAGCCAGCCTTAGCAACTTTCCGAGGCCCTAAGCAACTTAGCAAGACCCTGTTTCACAAAGTTTAAAAAAAAAAAAAAAGGGCTGGGGATATGGCTCAGTGGTTTAACACCTCTGGGTCCAATCCCTCGTACAACAAAAATAAAAAATTTTAAAAAGCTTAAAAAAAAAAAAAAGAATTGGAAAGGACCAATCATTGAAAGGACCATAATGTGCAGGATAGGATGATTTAAGAGAAGTGATTTATTCAATTAAGGTATCAGTATCTGAAAAGACAGAATTTTATTGCTCTCTCACTTAGGCACCCAGAGAAAATGAGCAATAGATTATCCAGGAACCTACTGCATTCATCCATCTCCCTCTAGAGTCCTGCTCTAACATAGAAGGTAGAGTAACACAATCCAGTACCATGTTAACATCCTATAGTCTCATCACAAAACAGGGAAGGAGGAAGAAGGAAATTAGCTTTCTTTCTAAAGCCATAATCCAAAAATCTCACACAGCACTTCCGTTCACATTCATTTAGCCAGAACTGAGTTACATGGCCACATCCAGCAATAAGAAAGAGGCTAGGAAATGCAGTCTTTATTTATTCCCCCAAATAAAATCTGAGGGAATCTGTGGGCAACAGCATCCAGTGAACAGTTAGTTATTACACTACCTATAACATAAGCCATATGTGCCTACTACAAGAGATGATCCAATAAACATGGAAAGATAATTTAAGAAATAAATAATTGCAGGACTGAAAGGCTTAAAAAAGAAAAAAATGAGATCCAGGGCACAAATTTATTGCCTCAGGGTCACTTTGGTCTCTTGTCACTTCCCACGTGCTTGGTTTTTTCCAAAGAAAGGATGCCCCTGAACACATTTCTACAAAACTGCAGTATGTAGCTTTTTCCTTTCATCTACTAAATCAAGCAATTACACAAAATAAGTGTGAAAATCTGGCCATGATGGAGCATTCTCACTTAGGCTGCCTACCAACAGGTTGATTCAGAGCTGTTGCTTCTCTGTCAAAACCCTGAGTTCAATCCCCAACATCACAGACAAAATAACAACAATAATGTTGAAGCACAAAGGGACCTTAGAGACCTACAGTCTGACCCTTCATTTTATACATGAGGAAAATGAGTGTCAGAGAGATGAATAACTTAAGTCATGGACTGTTTATAGCACAGCCAAGACAAATACCCAGGTCTTCCAGGTTCAAAACTCCTTTTCCTATTAAAAATTACTTCATTTTTTTGTCTGCCTTTAATATTCTGGGTAATTACTGAACTTCATATGGTATGTTCTTCAAAATCACTGAAAATACTACTCATCTTAAGAGTCCTTTTGACTACTTATCTTTCCAATGAAAAGAGGAACAGGAATTACTGTTTCCATCCGAAACACAAGGGAAAAAACAGTGCAGTCGAATGACCTGCCCACAACCATGAAGGTGAACTCCAGATAATAAAGCTTTTACTGTTTTAGGACAAATGGAAGGAATATCTCTGAATATGATGCCTATAGAGACAATTTGAACACACAATAACACTTCCAAAGGGCTGAGTCATATATGCATTACCTCTCAATGTTTTCCATTCCTGAAACCTCCAATGTTAATGACATGACAATTCAAGGCATAAAATATTCTAACAAAAAGAAGCCACAAGTAAAATAATTGGACATCCTTAAAAATCAAAATCTTACATCCACTCTGAATATTCTAGTACATGTCCTTCTCATGAGAAATTAAACCAAACACCCCATTTCTCATTTCCTTTTATTTATCCCCCTAAGACAATCTCTCTTAAATACGAGGGAAAGTCCCCTTGTCTAAGTATACTGAAAATTTGTAAAAAATTTTTTTTGGTACCAAGGATTGAACTCATGGGCACTTGGCCACTGAGCCACATCCCCAGCCCTATTTTGTGTTTTATTTAGAGACAGGGTCTCACTGAGTTGCTGAGTGCCTCACTGTTGCTGAGGCTGGCTTTGAACTTGCGATTCTCCTGTCTCAGCCTCCCAAAGTGCTGGGATTACAGGCGTGCACCACCACGACCGGCTTCTACAATCTCATCTTGAGGTGGGTTTTCTTCAGTTCTCTCCTTTTTCATGGGGTTACAATTACAGCACTGTATTTTTCTGGTACAGGTCTCTGGCTATATGGAAGGATCCCTCTGTCTCCAACCCACTGTTCCACCAAGGATAGTGTGGGAATTTAACACACTCCACTACCTCACCAGGATCATCCCACTGCATCTGAGTATCATCCAAGACCATGAAACCACACAATTTATAGATCTGCAAGAGTCAAAATGACCCCAATTCTGTTTTGTTTAACTCAGTCAGAACAATGGCCTTTTTTTATTTGCTAACTCTTCCTTTGGGATTAAATAAACCAGCATCTGAGGTCCAGCAGCATACCAAATTTCTCAACTGTAAAGTAATTTAAGCCAAATAGTTGAAAAAGCAGCTTAATATCAAAGTCTGTAAATAGTAAACTATACCTACCTTTTGGGGAAAAAAATAGCTTTTATTATTTCAAGTATAAAGAGGATGGTTCCAGAGATGTTAGTGCTAATCACAAGGAAGACTTAAGAGTGTATTACACACACAGGAAAGATTATCTAAACTTGGTGTAATTAAAAGAGGTTTTGCCCACATATCTTTCTCAAAAAAAAAAAAAGAGAGAGAGAGAGACAAAGAAAGAAAAAAGAAAGCCAGGAGCTGGTGCTGGGGCTCAGTGGTAGCGCACTTACCTACCACATGTGAGGCACTGGGTTTGATCCTCAGCACGACATAAAAATAAATAAATAAAAATAAAGGTACTGTGTCCATCTACAACTAAATATATATATATATATATATATATATATATATTTTAATTGTAAAAAAAGAAAAAAAGCCAGTACCAAAATAGAAGTATTTGCAGGGTAAGTATTTATACTTACCCTACAAACTCAGGAACATTACCAGGAAATTACCAAGAACCAGGATCTATAAATAATATAAGTACCTTTTCCCTTATTCTTAATTATCTGAAATATATAGGTACTTAATAAATATACAGTACGATAGGAAATCTCTCAAGTTATTCCAATTATAAGCTATTAACTAAATGGTTTCAGTAAAGGAGAAAATTTCAGAGCAAGAAGCATACTACTTGGCTGAGGACAAAAGTACAATACTTCAGGCATGCTTTTTTAGACTAGAATTTACAAACATCATGTGTCACTTACTGAGTGCTTACCAAATGCTTGATATTTTGTTAAACCTTGACATGTTCATTTCACTATGAACCTCACTATGACCTTCTAGGGTACTGCTATTCCTTAATGACAATGAAGATACCTGAAGCACCAAGATGATAGTTTGTCCAGGACCAAAGTTTATAAATATCACAGCTAGCATTTGAATCCATTTCTCTCTGATTCCAAAGTAAAAATTACTACCTTTCCACAGCTCTTTATACTGCTATGACAGGAAATATGTGTGCTAATTAAGCAAATATCTGAAGTCTTAAATCAGAGTTGACCAATTTTTTCTGTCGAGGGCCAGATAATAAATATTTTAGGCTTTCCAGGCCATGCTGTATCAAGTGCTTGAGTCTGCTGTTGGACACTGAAGTAGCCACAGACAACAAAAATAAGTAAGTGTAACTGTGTCCCCATAAAACTTTACTTAACGACACTGACACTGGAGTTTCACGTAATTTGCACATTACTCTTGGAGTTTTTTCAATCACTTAAAAAATTTTCAATCAATTCTAGCTCATGGTGGGGGTTGGACTAGAGATGATGTATTGCCATTAAAGTCTCAGCCCAACTGCAGAAAAGTTTCTGGTGATTGGAAAATCATGTGGGGCTGGGAAAAGGAAATAAAAGGAACATAACTACCACTGGAATTCAAACCAACATCAAAGGCTCTAATGACAGTTGAGCCTACCTCACTGGTTCCTCGTTTCTCCCTGGAAAACAAAACAGTTATATAACAAAAAACACTCTTCAACTAGCACTTCCTCTCTGTCTCACTTAACATCTTTTCTGCCCCACTACTTCACCCAGTCCCCCACCTCCACGTGCAGGATCCTAAGTAAACTGGGCTGCCACCCTAGCTGTCTGGACAAGTCTCTGTCCAAAGTGCTGCTTTATTCCATGACTGCTAGTGACATGTTAGGAAGATAACTGGTTTAAACACAATTCCGACCTCACAGCATTACAGATCCTTGTTGTATAAAACATCACCACGCGTCCAATTTTATGTCCACAAGTCCATTCCTGAAAATAAAAATCACATCATCATAATACCTCAACTTCACAAATAGCCCTATGAAAAAGAATACACACCAAGGAATGCTTGGAAAACTGAAGTTGTGTTGTAACAGCAATTATTGCTTCTATTTCCTTCACATTTAAGTCCAAGGAACAAATGTGGATTCTAAGCTGGACTTCACTCAATAAGAAAAAATACATAATTGAACCACAACAATCACTACTCAAAAAGATCACAGAAAGATCCAATTACTGAATCCAACTAGTACATCTGGGTATTTTCAGAGCCACTGTACTATAGCACCATTTGCTTTTTCTTCTTCCCACAGAAATATAAATACAGACAACTTTTACAAAATCAACCAATGTATCGGTAAAGTTACTCCCATTCAGACTTACTTAAAAGGTCTAAATCTGTGCCAAATGAGACTCTGAAAAAATGGAAAATAAAAGAGATGCTGACAACAATGCCACCACCCAGCTGCTAGTTATCCATGTAGTATCATGCAGTGCCCTAAGCATTTTTAAAGCAGATTTTAATTCCGAGTGTAGATCAAAATTATAATTACCCAAATTCTGTTTCCTAAAAGATAACTATTAAACTGCATCCCAAGCATCCTGCTCTGGGCCTCCACTTCCCCTCCTTCTCTAAGCTTCAGACCCTGAGGTTATGCAGGTTCCAGAGGCAGACTAAAGCTAAGAAATCAAGTCTTTCTCTCCCTACCTTGTCCTGTGTGCCGTTTATGAAAATATTTAACATAAATATTTACTCTAGTCAACAAAATGAAAAAAGCATCATGCAAGGGTGGCGGGGGAAGTCAAAGAGGAAAAGAGGCACTAAGTCATCACTATCGTCCAACATGTAGCGCCAACTTCAGCCAATTAGAAAGATAAGAGGAAAAACTCCACCGGAGTCCCGGGGAGCCGAGACATCTCGCTCCACTGCCCACACACACACACACACACACACACACACACACACACACACGGCCAGGACCTGCGCTGTCGACAGTAGACAGCCTAGAGGAACGCTCGCGCCCGGGCTCCTCTGGGAGCACCCGGGTCCCCAAGGCCCCCACTTAGCCATTCCCGGGGAGTCGCGGCTGTTGCCTGACTTCAGCCTGGGGCGCGGAGCACTGCAGCAGGCCAGGAATCTGTCCCAACGCCTCATTCGCTGAGGCCGTGAGGCAACGCGGGATGCGAGCGCGGGAGGCTGTGGGCCCGCAGCCCCGAGCGCCCCGGGAGGCCAGGAAAAGAGTCCCGGGGAGGAGGGACGAAGAGAAACCCGAGATGGTCCCTCAAGAACATTCGATCAGGAGGCTCTACTTTAAAAAGAATTTTTTTCTAAAAGAGAAAGGCCCCCGCAGCCTTCCCCGCGGCACCAGCCCACGTCATCGGCGCCCCTGGCCCTCTCGCGCCCCCGCCTTACCGAGCCCCGCGGCCCCGCCGCGCCGCGGCGTCGCTGCGCCCCGCTCGCCGCTCCGTGTCTGCCCTCCACGGGCCGGGCCCGATGCCCTCCGCCCGCCTCCGCCGACGCCGCCGCGCCTACAGCCTGGCCGCCCAGGGCCGCCGGGGGGGCTCGGCCGGGCGCCCCCAGCGCCAGAGCCGCATCCCGCCTCGCCACCCCTTCAGGCTCGGGGGCGGGGGAACCGGACTCCCGGCCGCGGCCTCGAAGTCCCCACCTCCGGCGCGTACCACGCTCGCCCTCCCGCGGCGGATCAGCCCCGGGGGACGCGGGTTCTCGGGCTCCAAAGCCCCTCACCCCGACGCCTTCCGGCCGCCCCCGCCCCGCTGGCCGGCGCGCGCCCCCGCCAGAGCCCGCCGCCCGCCCAGCCTCCGCCTCCTCCGCTCCGCCTCCTCCCGCACCCGCGACGCCCGCAGCAGGGAGAAGAGGCGCGCCGCCGCGGCCGCGGGCACGAGCACGCGCGAGGAGGGCGGGCGGAGCGCGCGCGCGGCCGTGAGGCGGGGGCGCGCCAAAGCCTCGCCTGCTGTTGTCCCAGGAGCGCACGTGCGCTGCGGGGGGGCAGCGAAGGGCACTCAGGGGCCCCTCCTCGGAATGGGCTAGGGTGTCAGGCTGGGGTGGCGGAGCGAGCCGAGCACAGGACAGGGGATGAGATGCTGCCCCAGGGGTCGAATGTGGTCTTATGCCTCGGCCTCTGCATCGTGCTGTGGTGTAAAAATATAAAACCTGCAGCACCAGCACCTCCAGGAAAAGCCATCCTCGGAGACTACGGCAGTGGCTCCTCTCCACTCCTAGCTGACCCCAGAATACTGTCATCGCACACGGGAGGAGAGGGGGCGTTGCCGCAAGTCGAAGATCTTTGCCTCTTCCACCCTTGCTCGTTTGGGTGCGCAATCAACTCGCGCTGCTTATTATTTAGAATCGGTACGGAGAAATGCCTAAAAGTTCCTTCAGTTGCCTTCTTCATTCAGAAAATTGAAATGTGGCATATCTGATCGGGGAGAGTAAAGACAAGCAAGGGTCAAAGAGTAGCAAACCTGAGGGTTCATGGCTGGACTGAAAAGAGATTTTGGAAGCAAGTGAAGGAGCTTCCAGGAAACCCCCTGCCTGTGGATGGCATTGCCCTTGGTTCTTGTTCCTTTTGTTCAGCCTCCAAAGGCTGTGCAGCTCTTCCACCTGCAACGACCAACAGTGTGACAATGCAGGAAAGAATCTTGAAAATCTACTGTTTTCCACTTTTGTTTTTCTTTTATATGTGTATCTTTCAATCCTTGTGACTCATTCTGCATCTAAATGTTGGGGAAGAAGAGGGGTGATTAACCTATATAATTTACTCTTATTCTCAAGCCTATTAATGCCAAATACTGCATCATCTAATGTCACTGCAGCGATTTGGGTCCACTCAGCATTTAGTCGTTTCAGTGGGAGTCATTGAAAATAAAACATGGCCTTGACTACAATTAGCAAAATTTCAAGGGCATATATAAACCAGGATTTCACCACATTCTGGAGACAAATTCAGAACATGAACAATAATCGTATTCTACCAGTTTCAGCATAACCAAAAATTTGTTTACGAACCAAGATTCTGCATGTATTCTAGCATGGAACTAGAGAAAAAAAATGGAATAAGGTTTGCAGAGACACAAACTGAGATGGGAAAAATATAAAGCGGCCAACTTTCAATAAGTGCATCTCAATTCTCTACTGGAAATAGATGCATTTGGGATGCATAAGAGTCTTTGTGATACTTCTTAAGACATAGAGAAACACCAAGGTAAACAATGAAAACTAGAAGACTTCAACATAAGACCATAGTTTAGAAATTATTCTTTTATCAGATTGCATCAGCACCATGAGGTTTACCCTTAGGCCTTAGAGTCATCTCTGCTTTGGAGGAACAAGTGTGTACTTGGTGGCTTGTGTCTTTCTCAGGATCTGGTGAACATTACATGCAACTGTCCTGTGATACTAAGAGGATATTTGTGTGGGATAGAAAGTACATCATCATGGAAAACAAGTTTTGCCAAAGGATGCAGTCTCTTGGCTACTCTCAATCATGATATTGCATTCTTTTGGGGAAACCTTCATTCACACCCTAAAGTTTTACCATAAAATCCTGAAATTTAGCTGCAGTTACTGAATGCTAAATTGTTCAGGTTCAGATGGTAGAGATAAGTAATACATACAGGAGCTAGGATTTCTGTATCAGTCAACTTGCCATCACTATGACAAAATACCTAAGTTATTTTGGCTCATTGTTCTCAAGGTCATTTGGCTCCATTGTTTTTGGAAGCAAGGCAGAACATCATGGTGTGGAGCATGTGGTAAAGCAAAGCTGCTGATCTCATGGAGGTGGGGGGGGGGGGACAAAAGACAAAGAGGAGAGAGAAGAAGGGGCTGGTGTCCAATATCTCCTTCAAGGACATACCCCATGACCTAACTTCATTCCACTAGGCCCCACATCATAAACATTCCACCACCTCCCAATAGCACCACAGGCTGGCGACCAAGCCTTCAGCATATAAGCCTTTTGGGAACATTTAAGATCCAAACCATAATGATGTAAACATTGTATGATACAGATATTTTGCTTTAGATCCTTAAAACATTTTGGTAAATATCCCTGTTTATATCATATCTAGTTCAGAGAAAGAACAAATGTATTGCACATGTGTTTTCCAAATGCCAGAGGTGTTTAAGCAAGTTCAAGGTTGTTGATACTCCTTAATCTTTTCTCAGCCAGCACTCCCTCTCCTGGGATAGAACTATCCAAATGTCCTATGAATCAGTACTTATTGCTGCTAAACCTGCGTATAAATTCAAGGTTGTAATTGCCAGGCAACTCTGCAGCCATCTGACCTTGGTGTTTCAGATGTTTGTAATCAATTACCTCTATCCTAATAACACCCTTGGTGATTAAATACATAAATCACAAAAATTGCAACATCTCCTAAAAAAGAAAACATCTGTTCAACCATAAAATAATGTTAAAGAACTGAATTTGCTACCTGTTTTATAGTTTGGTTCAATATTTATAAAGTGAGGGGCAAAAAGGAGGGTAGACAGACTCACTGTCTGTGAAGCTGTTGGAGGCCTCAGGCTAGCCTCCTTTCTCAGCCTTGGCACTGTCATCTTCCAGGAGGTGGCATCTGGGCTCTCTCCCCGCATCTCAGATCTGTTGCATTGCAGTCCCCTGTAGGCACTGAAGCAGCATCACAGTGCAGAAAAGTGGAGCCAGCCAGGAAGGCATCTACCCAAATGACTGCAACACTTACCCAACCTTGAGTTTCAGATAGTCTGGGAACTGAGCAAGGGAGAGAGAAGAAGCTTATTTACATTCCCAAACCGAATGCCCAGTAGCTGGCTTTAACACAAATAAGTTGCTGAGAGTGGGCCAGGTTTAATCAATAATTTTCCCGAAGTGACAATTGACATTGCCTTCCTTCCTTCCTGCACGCCCCTCTCCCTGCCCCCAACAAGGGGACAGCTTAATATCGCGCCCCCATACAGGACAACAAAAAAAATTTTGAAGAAAAAGACATGTTGTCTCTGTAGCATTCTCCTAGCTAATATGAATGTCCAAGGAGTAGCCTCTCTAAACATTGAAACTTTTAAAACAACAACATAACTACTATTGGACAACATTTTAAGAAACATTAGTAGTCCTGTTCGCTGAGATTTGACCAATCAGTGGTGCATTCAGTGAAATGATAAACTTTCCGTTTTCTCTCCTCTCTCCATCACATTTTGGTTTATTAGCCTCTATCACAATAATTTAGAACTTTTGGTCATTCTCCCATGAAGAGTTTGTTTCCATCTTTAAACTGTAACAACAGCTGTACCTCTCTATATGTCTGTTTTTGAATCCTTCAGCTCCTTTGTGGGCTCCTCCACTGGATCCTTCTCCTCTTCCAGAATTCTAAACGTTGACTGCCCAGGGGTTCTGACCTTGGGCCTTTCCTATTGTCTTTCTACATTCCCATCCTGCCACAATCTCTTCCAGGCAAATGCTTTAAATAGCCTCCTCTCACTGATGTATGTATACTTTTAACCCCAACCTCTCCCCAGGGCTCCAGACTCATATATCCAGCTGCCTCATTGACATTTCCACTTAGATAACTCAAACTTAATGTATCTAAAACAGAGCTCTTGACTGTCCATATTCAAAATAACCCCCAAATTGCTTTCTCGACCATTATACTCATTTTGGCAGCAAACCCTTCCAGTTCTATCCTAAAAACTGAAACCAAGTCAAGCAGCACGCTTATAATCCCAGTTACTCAGGTGGCTGAGGTAGGAGGATAACAAGTTCAAGGCCAGCCTGAATACCTTAATGAGATGCTGTCTCAAAATAAAAAATAAAAAGGGCAAGGGAATGTAGCTCAGTGGTGAAGTGCTTGTCAATATATGCTAGAACCTGGGTTCAGTCCCCAGTAAAGCCCTTCTCTCACCAAAAACAAAAACAAAAACAACAACAACAAAAAAACCTGAACTCAATCTTTTCCCTCCCTCTTAGCTATGCACGCTACATCTGTCCCCCTGATTACTCTTCTATGTGACTGCAAAAGTCCCTACAGTGATCTCCCTGTTTTCAGTCTTTACTTGCTGTGCTCTATTCTCAACATGGCCACCAAAAAATTGGTTTTTAAAACATTAGTGTGACAATATCATTCTCCCTGCTTAAAATCTTCTAGGACTCTAAGCTTTTAACCACACTGCAATAAAATCCCAAGTCCTTTCCCTGGTCTTTCCAGTCCCTTCAGTCCTGCTCACCTCTCTAATCTTCACCTAGTGCCATTCATTCTGCTCCAACCACAACCATTTCCTACTGTCCCTCAAATCTTCAAGGGGCACCTCACCTTCCAGGTTTTTAAACTAACTTTCTGACTGACTGTAACTAAAATAGTTCTGCTTTAGCTGGGCACAGTGGTGCATTCCTGTAATCCCAGCACTTTGGGAGGCTAATCGCAAGTTCAAAACCAGTCTCAGCAATGCTGAGATGCTAAGCAATTCAGTGAGACCCTGTCTCTAAATAAAACAAAAAATAGAGCTGGGGATGTGGCTCAGTGGTCGAGTGCCCCTGAGTTCAATCCCCAGTACCAAAAAAAAAAAAAAATAGTTCTGCCTTCTCTGTCCACTTACTTACTTTGCTTTTCTTTCCCCACACAGCACTTAATGACTATGGGATTAAGTTATGTAATTGATATTTATTATTTGTCTCTCTCATTAAAATATAAGATCCATAAGGGCAGGAACTTTGTTTATTCACCATTGTATCCACATCACTGAATGAGTGAATAAATAGTACTACCAGGATACAAAATTTATTTGCTCACTTCTCATCTGATGCTGCTTTTTGCTATGGATCTATCTTTATACTTATTACAAATGGGAATTCATTCCAACTCAAATCAAAACAAACTATCCTGGAAATCTTAGAAAATATCAAGATTTAGCAAAGAAAGGCATATATTAAATGGGTAATTTAATGCTTATAGGATAAGATCAAAAGTCTCACCTTGCAATTAGACTTGATTTGTAGAAGTAAAGACTGAAAAATTAAAGTTAAATTATATGAAGTGCCTTCTCATTGTGAAATGAAATGATCACCATGTTGTAAAGGAATATGGTAAATGTTAAGAAATGCAAAACTTCCCTTTCATTTTTTTTCTTGCCCCACCATGTAAACTTCCATGAGTCATAAATTGTGTTTTCATCTGTAAAATGGACTTTTTCTCTTTCTTCTTGAGAAAGTATCATAAAGGTAGATAATTTAATTGTTATGAAAATGCTTTGGAAGAAAGAAAATTTGGAAATTAACAGTGATTACTATGGTTCCAAATTTTTTTTTGTCTAGAATTTTGAGACTAGAAAAAATAAATGTCTTTTTAAATATATCTAAACACTGACAAAAATCAGCATTTTTAAATCACTCAGCATCTCTAAAATTATCATAAAAATTAGGCAGCAAAGTGCTATAGTCTGGATATGATTTGAGTGTGTCCCCAATGTTACATGTATTAGAAGTTTGATACCAGCGTGCCAACGTTAAGAAGTGAGGTGATGGGAGGGGCGGTTCCAAGATGGCGGCCTAGACAGTCCACTCTGTGCTAGGCTCTCAAGGACCAGGGCTGGAAGTGGTGGAGGCGCCGTTTTCCAGCCAACTTCCTGGCATCATTCTGCGGCTCAACATCCCACGCAGGAATTTCGCTCGTGTGTGTGTGTGTGTGTGTGTGTGTGTGTACAGGATCACCGGGAGGCAGCGGTAGCCAGGAGGCGTGGCTTCGGCGCCGGCCAGAGAAACGCGGTCGCAGCCTGGGCCTCGGCCCAGGGCTCCAGCTATCCAAGACTGAGACTGGAAGTAGCGGGGTGCTATCTTCCAACAAGTTTTTTGGCAGCTCTCTGCGCCTTGCCGCCCCATGAAAGAGTCTCACTCGCGTGTGTGAGCACAGGGCCACCGAGAGACAGAGGTAGCCAGGAGGAGTGACTTCGGCGCCGACTGGTGGAGTGCAGTTGTGGTGGGGGATCCGGCCCAGGGCTTCAGCCCGCAGTTTACCCCAGGCGTGCCAGGCCTGCTTCCGCACAGGGTGCCTGGCCCCAGTGCCCACCCAACCGCGAGAGATCGCTAGCAGTTACTTCTGTGGACTGACTGTCTCCTGAACGGAACCCCAGCTATTGTTCTTTGTGGACCACCTTCTAACACAGCAGAACTTCCTACACACCAGGGGGCGCAGGTGAACACCTGGGAGCAAACCTTGGCCACGGTGGAACAGCGACTCCACCAGCGGCCCAGAGTTTCGCCTTGGCCTGGGACCAGTACCAAGGATACCAGCCGGGAAAGTCCAGCAAACAACGGACAACGCCACCTACTGGAGGAGAAGTAACGAAACCCTGCAGGGAAACTATAACCGTATAGGAGTTAAAACTGTAACACCTTGGATCAGCAGAGCTAGAAGGAAAGACACACAAACATCATGAGAAAACAAGGGAAGAAAGTGA
>PVHX01009764.1:0-74217 GCA_004024805.1 Geosciurus inauris
AAAAAAGTTTTTGATATTGTTTCCAGTGGTAGAATTAATCAAATAATTAAATCTCTTATACTGACAGAAACAGAAAGTTTGTCACAACTGGTGTCTTCTGTGTGCTTGTGGTGTGTGTGTGTATGTGTTTACTGGTTAAAAGTTGAGAGAATGGCTAGGCATGGTGGTGCTTGCCTGTAATCCCAGCAGCCGGGCAGGCTGAGGCAGGAGGTTTGCAAGTTCAAAGCCAACTTCAGCAACTTAGAGAGGCCCTAAGCAACCTAGTGAGATCCTGTCTTAAAATTAAAAAAAAAAAAAAAGGGCTGGGAATGTGGTTCAAGATTGAGCACCCCTGAGTTCAATCCCCAGCACATGCACACACACAAAATTAAGAAAATGGAAACTTTATTGAGATGTTATTTTTTAAAGCATAAGGATACAATGATTTCTAAGCAAAATGTATAATGATTCTTTTCCAAATTCACTAATTTAATGGGCAGTTTAGTGAGAAAAGTAGACTCATAAAATAAATAGCTGTCAATATCCTTCCCCTAATTCCACTGGTTATTCTGATAAAGCTTCTATATTTATTTTTGTGATATACTTACACTTTCATGTTTATTCTAATGTCATACATATATAGTTTTATGCAATTCAGAACTTGGGCAAACAAATCTTATGTTCCACCTACTGTGTATGATCTGCCTTACTCCCTTTCCTGAAAATGGCTAAAATGAACTTCAAGGGAACTCAGGAAAAGTAAAACGTCCAGGAGGCAGTCTTCCCTTTGGATATGGGAGCCTGAATTAAAGAAAGAGAAGTGCTGTCATGCCAGGAGCTGCATTCTCGGCTGGTTTCAGGGGTGATGCTGTGTACCACCATATGTGTTCTTCACAGCTGGTGTCCACTCCGACATCTGGAGTATCCTTTCTGATTAATAGATTTTTGTCCTCATCTAGCTACTGAGTATTTTGAGTATCATCCCTGATCAATGTAAAAGGCAGAGATCCTTCATGGTACAACCTCACACCACATGAGCTACCCTCCAGAGTCTACTATCAGCCCTTTCTTACTCTGCCCAAGATGAGAGTCTGTAGCTTATGTCATTCTTGGAGTGGATCTTGTCATCTTCCCAATGTTCCTACCTCACCCGCTTTCATAAGGAGCAAGACTCATCTACAAGCTTGAAATGAGTTATGCTCAACATCATTTAGCTTGTTGCAGCAAAAGGGCAGAAAGACTTATGGATGAGTGAAGATCTGTGGAAAGCCAGTAAGCCTCTGGGCTTCCAGGTCTACACTGCACATCCATCTGGCCCTCTCTGTTTTAATCGACTTCCTGTGACTGACCCCTTTTTTCCCAGACCATATGTCGGCAGGCCCCTTCTGCATAACTGTTTGCTTATTCTGGTTCTTGATGGCAATAATCCTTTAGGTATTGCTCTGTCCAAAAAACTCAAAATAAATGCTGCCAGACTCCCCTATTCTGAGCTTCTGGACTCTGCTCTTTGAAAAAAAAGTATTTGCTTTGCTCTTTAGTGTGAAATGCTATACTTTTATTCAGGCCATTTTTCTTTTTTTTCACTATATTAATGATTAAACTGCTGTATGTATTTCTCTGTTTACATGCTAAGGATCGAAGTGAGAATATCTGAGATTAGTCTAGTTTGAAATTCAAGTGTACAGAATATGTTTCGTGAGAAGGTTAACCTTGCAGCTTTTAAACCCAGTGTCCTGTGCTTTGCATCACTGCAGAGTGACATTTATCTAAACCCTCAAAGCTTCTAATGAGTGTGAGAAACAAAGAGTACATTAAACAAACAAACAAACCCTTTCTTGGAAGGCAATGTTCTGACAAAATCAAACTGTGGACTTTAGATTTAAATCTATTTAGTGTTTTAAATTGTCGTCGAGCATAGTTAAGTTGCTCAGATGATCAAGAAACAAAACTTGGGTGTTAGGGGTAGAAAAAGTTTCAAAATTAAGTATATAACATGTATTCATTTCTCATGATTGGGTACTTGCATTGCTCTGATTTTTTCTTTAGTTTAGGAATGCTTTGTCCCTCTTTTCCTGAGGCATTCATTAAAAACCCATTTGTGAAGGGAAAAAATATCAATTTTGGATGATGTAAAGAATAATATATGGGAACTTAGTATACAGCAGTGTGGGTAATGGGAGGGAAATAGGATACATAGTTGACATCAAGTGTTTTATAAAGTGATGAGACATCAATGTTGTATGTCCCAGTGAAGTCTTCTCATATAACCCTGTACCTAAGCCAGCTTCTATAGATACTGACCAAATGCAAGACTGGCTAGATTTCCACTCTTATGATGTGGCAAAGTTTTAAAGTATTCTCTCCTACGCTGAGTCAAAATCTACCTCCTTGCCACTAATCAACTAATTAATTAATTTTCTTCTTTCTGTTATAAAAGTGTTTGAGTATAAACCGTATAGCTGGTTGTGTATTCAGAGGTGTGGACACAGAATTGAATAAAACACATACATTTCCTGGAAAATCTCACAATCTAGATTGGGAGACAGATATGTATGCAAAAAATTAGAGTAGAAGAAGAAGCATTAATAGAGCTATTCAAAGTAGCATTGTGTAAGTACAGTTCTTTGACATATTCATTATCATAAGATATGAATTCCATGTCCTTTATCATCTGAGTGAAAGATTCTTCAACTAAAGGTTGAAGAGATTTTATAGATTGCCTTCTTATATGAGGTGACTGCTTTGAGGCATTCAGTTATAGTAAATATGACAATAATTAGGAATTTAGGTAGATATAAAAATAGATTCAATCAATCCTGGATCACATATGCACAGAGAAGAAGATGTGTTTGAATGTATAGATGTAAATTATTAATAGTACAGGGAGTTCTTGGGTCTCAATATGTTAGTAATGGTATCTGTCTATTTGATAGAAGAAATTTCCAAATTTCAATTTCTATTAATACTACTATATTACCCAAACTGTGCATTTTATTGTCTTAAAAATTTTTCCACTATGTATATTTTTAAAAATTCTACTTACTTCTCTTCATGCTTTGATCTATGATTTCTAGTTCATAAGTTTACAAGGATTTATATTGCCTGTTTTATTTAATGGATCTGAAACAATAGTATACAATTTAGTTTCCTTTCATTTTGCGGAGGTAGGTTTGCTTAGGATTTGGGACCTGAATTCAGTGTGACTTTAGAATGCTATTTGATTTATGGCTTGGAGTGCCATATTTTGTAAACAAAAGAAACACAAACGGGCTTCCAAATTGTGCAGATGATTCTCTTTTCACAGAGAATTCTGCTTTTTACAATGTTCTTAACTTGAGCTTTTTGGGAAATAGTTAGAACTTTATGTAAACTCTTGTGTTTATGTGTGTATGATGTGAAGTTTTTTGCAAATGGACTCCAGAAGATTAAACACTGAAGACAAGCCATATTCTTGTAAAAGTTTGCAAATCTTTGTCATACATCCTTCATACTAGAAATTCATGCAACCATGCCAAATGTCAAAGTCCCCAGAGCCATGAGCATCCTTTATGCCTATTGTCTTTCATTATGCCCTATCATTCTTGACATAAATAGCATAATATTACTTTAAAAATAGATTCTCCCAGAAGAAATTATGTAAAAAAGGGTCATGTTTGTGCATTATTTTAGGGTTTAAGAAGACTTGCAAATGTGATCCATTGTCTAATCCTTAAAACAAAAATATTATCCTTATTTTACGGAAGGAAGAACAGAGGTGCAAGTATGCACAACTCAGAATTCATAGAAATGAACTCAGATGAGCTCTTCAGAGCTAAATGTTCTTTTTGACCACAAAAAAATTTATCAAACTTGTATTTCCTGTATTTCTCACTTAAGGAATGTATGCCTATAGTTTAGACATGTTGTAAAAAATGGAATCATATGTACAATGAACTATGAATTTAAGGAAGCCACACAGCCTCTCGAGGCCTCAGTATTCTCACATATAAAATGAAGGAACAAACCTAAACCACACTCAGGTACCTTCCAGCTCCCACATCCCACATGTCATTGTCAAGATTTGGCCCAAAGCTGCCTCTCAGATGAGCACGTTCATTCATTACATCTGCACTCCAGATGATTGGCCAATTCTCCACCACCCACAGTTGTGCCACCAGGCTCCAGGCTAGGTATTCATGATCCTTATAGGTTTTCTTCCTGTTGTGGGGATCCCACCTTGGTAAATAGTATAAAAACAGTTTGCCATAGGTGTCTTTCATTTGTCTTTCCTCTGCACCCAAGTCTTATCTAGAAAAATTGTGTTAATCACTGCTTCAATGCTGTTGGTCTATGTTCCACAACATTATCTCAGTTTTCTTGTGGGATTGTGTGTTGCAGAGTAGGGGAATCAACATGTAGAATGTGGTGCCTTGGTGATAGAAAGCTTCAGAACAAGAGATGCTCTGTTTAACAAACATGTCAGGAATTAACTTGATTAAAATTTAGGCTTGAGTTAAACATCATTATTGGTGATCTACTTCAGAAGCTGCACATCCTGTTGGAAAGACAATTGATTTGGGGACCCACATACTTGGTTTGAGTGTGGGCTTGTCATCGGGCAAGTCATTAATCTGGATCTTGCCTTTGTCATTTATCAATAGAAGACTGAACCATATGATCTTGAATAGCTATACCAATGAAAAATTGCTTGCTTTTTGAACAGTTGTATTACTTATCTTGAATAAGCTAGTTTCTTTATATTTCATACATGAATTAACCTTTTGATGTGGTCATTTAAAAGATTTAAATAAGATATAGAATTTTCTCAGATAAATACATGAAATCAAATATACAATAGACATTCTTCCTTCACTTTGCTCCAGTTTGACTTGGAAAGGTTTTCTCTTGAGTTGTATAAATTTTTAAATCCTTTAAAAAAAAGAAAACCAAAACCTTAAAATTGATTTTATAAATGGAAATTGAAGTCACAGGGATAGTCCAAACACAGTAGGTCGATATCAGCTCCCTTGACCCCAGGCCTACATACACAGACAGGTTAGTTTTCTGAGACCCAGGATTGAGTGGTTTCTTGACTTAGAGTCCTTCAAGGATTATACTCAACACTCTGCACCACCTGATGCAATATCCACTACAGAGCTGAAATCACAGGCTGGATTTTTATTATGATGAGATCGCCCACTACTGAAATAGGATTTTGCTGTTCCATTTGCAGCCTGCCACCTGATAAATGCTAGATTATGAGTCAGAATAATAAACACGGAGGTGTTGTAGTAGGCCCAAAAGCTTCCCATTGTCTAATGTTACATCTGTCTTTTTAGGCGTATTCTCAAAGGAAAACAAAATTTGAATGTGTGCCTGTATACTAACAGTTTCTGGAAATGACTGCGCCTATCCATTTTCTTTTTAAATAAAGGCTTTCTGTAAATGGCTCGCATAACCAGTTATTTGGCTTGAAATGGCCTCCCCATGAAAATGCCTGCTTTAATGTCAAGGCAGGGAATAGCAAAGCTTTGCTGGAGTCCCAGTGTCTAGCAGATATACTATAAATTTAATTTCATGGCAAAATGAAGTCTATTACAGAAAATCAGAAAGAACTACCTTCTCAGCAAGGCCATCTTTCTTTTTTTTATTGAGTCCTTTTTGTGTAGCTTTTCCAAGCTTTGTCTGCACCTGCCAATAAAAAGGCTCTTTGTTTGAGGACAATACTGACAAATTAACCAGCAAATATATTTCCAATGGTGGTTGGGGGTGGAAGTTCAGGGAAGGACCAGGGCTGCTACTTGCTTTATTAGACCTGTAACTGAGCAGCTCAGTCTTGTTAAGAATTTTGATTTGACTAAATTTGAATAGTCTTGGTTCTCTTGTTGATTTAATCTATTTGTCAGTGAAGCCAGGACATTTTTATAAGTTTTGTTACTGTACAGGTGTAAGCTAAGGGGGAAGGAAAATGAGTTTGAATGTTAGAACTGTGGCGTCTTCAGAGAATCCCAGAGGTTCTCATTGGCAGGTAAAAATCATCTGAGTCATACCCAAAGCATTTTATATTTGGTGCTTACTTATTTGTTGCTCTGTAGTCTAACGTATTAATTAAAGATTTCATGGGTACATTGAAAAACAGCTAGTGGCCAAAAATCATTCTTTTCTTAGAGGTCAAGATAAAATTTTTTTGTGGGCATTTATAGCGAATTCTATTACGTGTCATGTACAAATGATGAGCTGGTGCTATCATTATTTAAACTCTGGAACTGAGGTTTTATTTCTGTTTTTCTTAAAAAAAAATCACCAGAAAATACAAATACAAGGTTTGCTGGTATTTGTGGAGGTGAAAGAGGTAGTTTATTAACTATGAAAATAAAACAACCCTTTCCGTGAACACACTTTCCCTATAGTTAGCTGAATGACTAAGAGTCTCGCTAGATGTTACTTCGCTGTAGCCTGGTGCTTCATTTTAAATCCAGATCGATTTCTCATGAATTCTTTATGAATCCATTCTCTATCAATACCTGTTATCCTGTGGGTAGGGAAATAATAAACATGGCCCCTATCCTTAAGGAACTAACGGGCACACTCAGCATATCTTTGTGTGTGTGTGTGTGTGTGTGTGTGTGTATTAAACAGTGTGGCAAAATCCTGAGTAACATTTACTGAATATTTACTGAGTATTCGGCATTCACTATGTGGTGGGCTTTTCTTTGAGTATCTCACAAAATAAAATAATTTAACATTTATGGAAGATTTCATGATTTCCATTTTACCAAAGAAAATATGCTACCTATAATAGTTATATTACCAAGGTTGTGTAATTAACATTGGTTCCCCAATCTTTCAGACTCTAATGTCTATGAAATTAGTTACTGCTATACTCTACTTTCTCGACAAAAGTACTATTTAAGAGGTAATGAATAGGGGCTGGGGTTATGGCTCAGCGGTTGAGCGCTTGCCTCGCATACGTGAGGCACTGGGTTCGATCCTCAGCACCACATAAAATAAATAAAGATATTGTGTTCATCTACAACTAAAACAAAATATTAAAAAAAAAAGGTAATGAATATATTCCTTGCCCAAGAAATACACTAGCATAGCTAAGTCTCAAATTTAGAACTAGAAAGTAAAGCTAAAAAATCGATTGAGACAACTTACCATGCTATTGTGTTGGCAACCAAAAGAGTTTGGTCATCCTTTACTAAGTAATATATTCCTTAGCAGTGTCTGATAATCCATTCTTTTCTACCAGCTTGATATGAATTTAATGAAAGATATTGGGAGGCCATTATCCTAGGTGAAATGTGCTTATGTGTGTGTTGAGAACAAGTATTATGGAATGTCCACTTATTTAAAAAATCTGCTCTTAAAAACCTTCCAGAAGACTATAGGTTGCTATACTTCATATCTTAAGTGCTTCCTAAAGGTCCATGTGGTAAAGAGTTGGTGGTATTGGGTGGTGGTGGAACCTTTGAGAGGCGAGGCCTGTTGGTAGGTTTTTAGGTTATTGTGGGTATCTCCTCCAAGGGGATTGTGGGAAGTTGACCCTTTCTTCTTTCTCTCTCTTTTCTTACTGGCTATGAGGTAAGGAGCTTTGCCATGTGCCCCCTCCCATTGCCATCTGGCCTTCCTACCAGAGACCAAACAGTGATGGATCCATTTGACCATGGACTGGAATCTCTAGCATTGTGAGCCAAAATAAGGCTTGCCAATTTAAAATTTGGTTTTAATTACAGAAAGCTGACTAACACTGAGGTGTCTACAGACAATATGTCTTAGTAATATTGGCAAAAGAGGGACTTGCTGACACTACTAGCAACTATCTCCATTTATAGAACTTTGGAACCGAGAGTGGCTTCCACAATCATTGAGACAAAATTCTATCTACCAGGTTTTGAGGATGTTAGTAGGTGTTAATTGAAAAAAAATTGGAAAATTATGGGATAAATAAAGTTAATTTGTTTCTTCATATTTTAACTAGATGGCTTTTCAGTGTCTTTAATGTTAATCAGTAAATTTTTATCACAGATTATAATAAGCAACATTTCCTGAACTCATATGGCCACAGAGATAACATTCTTTGGGAACATCTTTAAGAGCTCATGTTTCAGAAAACAATTTGGGAAACCCTGATCTAGTCTAATAGCCACATGCTAAGAGTAGCTATGATCATCTTATTCATCAAACCTCTGTTACTGACTTTGATGAACATATATATGTGCACATATAGCAACTTTATGTCTTTTCTTGTTATAATTATTCAATCATATCAATTATACAGATTAATGGTCTTCACTGTAACATTTCCATACATGTGGATGTTGTACTTTGATTGTGTCTGCCTCCCTGCTGTTCTTTCTTGTTCTCTGCTCTCTGCTCGTCCCTCCACTCTCCTTTCCTAATATTATTTTATTCATTTTTATCTTTTAGTTGCCACATATGAGAGAAAACGTGATGCAATACTAATGTTTCTGTGTCTGGCTAATTTCTCTTAACATGATTTCCTCCAATTCCATCCTTTTGCCTGAAAATTCAAGATTTCAGTAATTATTAGGTTACTAATAATGAAATGCAAGATTTCATTATTCTTTCTTTCTTTTTGTACTAGGGATTGAACCCAGGGGCACTCGACCCCTGAGCCACACCCCCAGCCCTATTTTGTATTTTATTTCGAGACAGGGTGTCCCTGAATTGCTTAGTGCCTTGCTTTTGCAGAGGCTGACTTTTAACTCATAATCTTCCTGCCTCAGTCTCTCAAGCCGCTGGAATTATAGGCGTGTACCACCGCACCCAGCTTCATTATTCTTTATGATAGAAACAAAACTCCATTGTGTGTATATACCATTTATATATTTTTAATCCATCAATGTGTTGATAGGCACCTGGATTGATTCTATAGATTGGCTATATGTGAACAGTGCCACAGTGAATATGGATATGTAAGTGTCTGTCTTGTATGCTGACTTCCTTTCTTTTCAGGGCATACCCAGGAGTGAGATAACTGGATCATATGGTAGTTCTATTTTTAGTTTTCTGAGGAACCTCCATATTGTTTTCCGTAGTGGCTATGCTAATTTACATTCCCACCAACAGTGTATAAGTGTTTCTTTTTCTTAATGTCCTCATCTGCATTATTTTTTATCATAGCTATTCTGGCTGATGTGAGGTGGAATCTCAGTGTAGTTTGATTTGTATTTCTTTGATGGCTAAAGATATTGAGCATTTAAAAATATATTTACTGGCCATTTTTACTTCTTTGTAGAAGTGTCTGTTCAGATCATTTCCCATTCATCAATTGGATACTTGTTCTTTTGTTGTTCTTTTTTTTTTTTAAAGTTTCTTACATAATCTGGATATTAATCCTTTGGCAGATGAATAGCTGGCAAAGATTTTCTCCCATTCTATAGGTTATCTTTCCATTACTACTTTAAACACATAACATCTTTGATGTAAAATAGATGGAAATCTTTGTTTATCTTGAGATGAAAATGAATACATAAACACCAAACTAAAATGCCCTTTATTATTAGAATTTGACAGTTGAGACTATAGCTGAAGTGTTTACTTCAAATAATTAGTAGCTAGGTTCTTGGGAGTGCTTAGTGTAACAAATACCTGAACTTAAAGGGACTCAACTCAACTTAAAGGTCTGTCAGCTTTTCATCACTGTGACAAAATACTTGACGTGAACAAGTAAAGATATACTGTGGTACATGGTTTTAGAGTTTCAGTTCATGGTTGACTGGCTTCATTGCTTTGAGCCTGAGATAGATGGAGCAGAAGAACATGATGGAGGAAAGCTGTTCATCTATGGCAGCCAAAAAGGAGAGAGAGTGAGAACAAGTGAGAGAGAGAGAGAGAGAGAGAGAGAGAGAGAGAGAGAGAGAGAGAGGAGGAACAAAGGGTCTAGGGACAAGATATACAATCCATACCCAAGATACACCCTTCAGGACACACACCAGAGACCTACTTTCTCTAACTATACCTACCTCCTAAATTTTCCACCACCTCTCAATAATGACATCAAATTATGAATCTATCAATGGAGTAAGCCACTGATAAGGCCAGAACCATCATGATCCAATCACTTCCCAAAAGCCCCACCTCTGAACATCACTGCACTGGAGACCAAACCTTCAACATATGATCCTTTGGGGAATATTCCAGATCCAAACTATAACAAATAGAAAGGATTTTTTTCTCTGCATAAGAAGTGGGTTATGGAATAGCTCAACTGCTCAGTGAAGTCAGGGAGGACTTGGGTACTTACAATTCTTTAAGACCCATCCTTAGTGTGACAGTGATGCTCTCACTTATGGTAGTTCAGGTGGCTGCAACATCTCCAACTATCAAATCCTTGCAGGCAAGTTGAAAAATATGGAGTTTCCATCCTCCATTCCTTTACCCAGCAAGTTTCTCAGCAGATCCTGTGGGCAGAGTGGGTCACATGCCTAGCCACTGGCTGTGAGAAAGACAGAGAGAAATTTGCTTTTCAGCCTCCATCCAAGTTGCCAAATCTGCCAGGGAGCGGGGTGGGGAAGATGGTTATATTTTGCATGTGTTTTTAGTATTTATATTTAAATGCTATTTTGATGTGACCATGTGCTGGATTTCTATTGCCTAAAACATTTTTGTTTAGCAATTTAAAATGAGATTAACTGCTGAAATACTTTAGAGCAACTCTGTGAATACAGATTTATTGCAGAAAATGACAGTATTATAAAAGGAAAGATTTTCTTGATATGCTTGAATCCTTTAATTATAGTTAGTTTTTTTTATTCGCTAGTTTGTTTTAAATCAAAGGCTTTCCAACATGATCATAGACCCTAATTTCAAAGAAAGCTATTGTTTATAGAGAAAGAAAAAGATCCATCAAGTACTGGCCTTTCAAATGTTCTGTATAACCTTGCCAAATTCTAGTTTTTATTCCTCACATTGCTTGTATTTTTTCTATTCCTAGCTGGGTTCCCCGATTCTGTTTCAACTGTAATATAGAGGGCTCTTGCCTTCTTCCATTCTTCCCTATCATAAGAGAGAAACAAGACAGGGAGGACTGAGCGCAGGTGCCTTGAAAAACATAACTGGTTTGTTCTTGTTTGCTTCCTTGTTTCTCTTTAGCTTAGCTTGGAAAACAACACAGGTAATTCATGGATGTAAAATGAGGACCTTGCAGAATAGACCTCACCTCCCTGTTTTCACCCGTTCTCAACTTCATGTATTCTTCTTCATGCCTCTTGGCAGTTAGGCCAAAGGAGAAAAGGCAGTGTAGCAAGAAGATGAGTGAGTGTAATCTGAGTATGATCAGGTTAGATTGTGAATCTGATAAGAGGTACCCGCCATACAAG
Source organism: Geosciurus inauris (assembly GCA_004024805.1). Lineage (NCBI taxonomy): Eukaryota > Metazoa > Chordata > Mammalia > Rodentia > Sciuridae > Geosciurus > Geosciurus inauris. The sequence continues at coordinate 11,307 of PVHX01009764.1, forward strand.
TGGCATGTGTGAAATTGCCATAGACTAAGTGCCAGGGGAGCTTAAGCTATTTGAGGTGTCATTCGAAAGAGTGCTGATGGTCCCTGAAGACCTATGACTCATTTTCAAGTATCTTAATGAGGAGACTTGGGAAGAGGAGGAAGCACATTTGACAGCAAGTGCATGTAAGATAATGTGGCACTTTAGTGTATGAATGAAAGGAAACTATTACAAAAATTCTTTTTTCAGGTACCATTTATTGAATACATAGTCTTCCAGCTACTGTGCTTAGATGAAGTAAGTCATAGTTCCTACCTTACCCTCTAAGACATGGCCTGGTGGAGGATTCAATAGGTAAGCCCCAAAATTATAATAACGGGTGATGAAAATTACTCATTGAACTAAAATTTATTAAGCCCCTCTTGTGTGTCAGGATTAGGATTGAAAAGATTCAGCATCAGGAAGGTACTGTGACCTCCATAAGAGGGATGGACATGATAGACAAGAATGGATAAGAATATGAAAATCATTTGGTCCAGGGAAATTCAAAGGTTGAGAGTAGAGTTGCTAATAATAGATGACATTTTAAGAATGTTTATTGTAGAGAGGATCAGAGACATGTACCGATGGAAGGATAGTGTGAATATTTTGTTGTTTATTTGTTTTATAAAGACTGTGACTATCCATCATGGACAGATAAATAGTGTAGTAAGCTTTAATAATCATTTGGAAGATAGATTTCAGTAAGATTTGGTGATCTCTATAGATAGTAATTGAAGAGTATGCCCATATTTTCTAGTTTGGAAAACATATAAATGGTACAAATTTAAAACTTTTTAATTTGTGTGAAGAATTTCTCTGACTTGTACCAAATTTCTAACTTTTGGGGCAGGAATTTATAATGATAAGGTTTGATGAGGATTAAAGATGGTGATAGCAATAGGTAATAGTGATAATAATGTGGTTAATGTTTACTGAGTAACTCCCATGTAGCTGGATTCACTACTCAACAACAGAGCATGGATTATTACTAACCCTGTTTTGGAAACAAGAAGAAAGAAGCCCAGAAAGGTGAAGTAACTTGCCAAAAGTGTCACAGCCTGTTACTGTTAAATCCAGGTGTACAAATAAAAAAGCTTGGTTTATTTACAAATTCCATTGACTCCAATAAGTTTAAATTAAACATGTTTCTTTGGATGCAGTACTGAGCTAGGAACTTGGGTCTTGACATTCAGTCTAATATTTTCTACCATTTTTACATCTTTATAAGACAAAAGGCAATTGCTTAATCAGCTAGAACGGATGTCATCCAAACTCATTCTATTTCTGGTGCTAGTTTCCTTGTTTCATTTCAGCTCTTATTAGACCTTCACTAGAGATTCATGAGATGACTTCTAGTCTGGGACTACTCTATCCTGCTAGTGAGGTTTCTGTATTCTTAACCAGAACAGAAAGATATTAATTTGAGTTATCATTTCCAACTTAGGATGGTTCTATTTAGGACTTATCAACTTTATTTTAGTGGAAAGCCAGCATTCAGTAGAAACCCTGCTTTGAATTTTGAATATCTTTTCCTGGGCTAGTGATAGTATGATATCTTTCCTGGTGATGGGCCACAGCAGTGAGCTGGAAACAACCAATACTCTATGATGTACTGTGTTACTAAGCTGTGATGCTTGGCAGGTTAGGATGTATTATATGCATTTTGGACTCTAGAGATTTTTTTCAACTTACAATGTTGAGGAGCATCTATATACTTGAACATGAACATTGCATATACACGACTGGGACTCATTATGAGACACTACTGGAAATAGCTTCCAGAATATTCAGTCCACTAATTCTTCAAGTAAGTTCTCTAAGTAGTTAGAGTTTTCCACTCCTCACATGCTCTCTATTCCCTCACATAAAGGAATGGAATGTAAGTAGTTTGTGAATATTTCAATGCATATTTTCTATCCCTGCATGTAACCCTGGCCACTATTGTTGTTTTCAGGTACTACACATGTAATTCAGTAGGCAGTTAGCAGAATTCAGTAATGAAGTAGTTCTTATACTTTTTAAGTACATGGTTTACATGTAGATTCTTTCCTTTGCTTGGATCTTTAAATCTTTGGGATACAAGCACAAATAGCTTGTGCAAGGACTGAGAGTGGTTTAGGGAATGCCTGTTAGTTTTAATTTCAACTCCATCACTTATTGTCTGTCTGATGTTGGCCAGTTATTTAACATTTCATGAGGGGACGCACATAATTAGACTAATGTTTTCTTGTAAGGAAACTGAAATCTTTTAAAGTTTAAGGAAATAAAGAATATTTTATCAATTTATTATTCCTCTATTTTGAATGCTAATACTATACACATACATTGTAAATAGATGTGAAATATTCTACTCCTGTCCAACTGTTGTCTTTAGATGATAAGTCATCTGCACCAATAGGAGTTTTTTGAAGGAGCATAATGGATCGCACTGCAAATCCAATAGAATTAGTATTTTCTCCTGCATGTATTTTGTGTTTTCTTAAAGTTTAACTCTTGAGGCTCATTATATTCTTTTTTTTTAAATAATTATTATTTTTTTAAAATATTTTCTTAGTTGTAGATGGACACAATGTTTTTATTTTATTGGTTTGTATGTGGTGCTGAGGATCGAACCCAGGGCCTCATGCATGCGAGGCAAGTGCTCTACCACTGAGCTACAACCCCAGCCCAAGGCTCATTATATTCTTAATGGACATTTGAACTTTCAAATGCATGTGAATATTTGAAAAGAGAAGAAAGAAAGAAGAGAGAGTTAAACAGGGAGTGATCTGATAAATAAGAATTATCATTCCATTTTGGAGGGATACAATTAAATGGAAACTTAATAAAGACAGCATCAGTAGATGCTAAAAGACTACATATGTGTATTCTTAGTTTCTCATGTGCATGAAAGAAAGCTCTTCCCTGCAACCTTATCATTCCTAAGATAAGTTTTCTTTTTGCTGTTATAGTCCCCATCAAGATTTCTCTTGGTGTTCATGTTGACAAGATTCCATATGTATAGTTTAGTCCAGTACAGAGTATGATATGCTTCATGTGCTACACTCCTCCAAGTATGTCTGGGTCCACAAAAAATAATTACCTTCACCTAGTCTGACTCCGTAGAAAAGAAGCCACATGCCAAAGCAGTGGGAAATCTTCAAGATGAGAGTGACACAAAACAATGGCCATGGAGCCCTTTGGTTTTAATTTTGGTTCTTGTAGCATTCAACACTTCCTCATATTTCCTTTTGAAGTTTCCCTTCTCAGTTATTTCCAGGCCACTCACTCTCTGGGTTCCTCTTATTCTACTTAACTGTGCTTTGGGAGTTTTCCACGATCTTCTGCCATTTTCATTCATTATTCTCCTTATGGGTGACCTTTTCTAACCTCCAGTAAGGAGGCTATACATCCCAACTACATCTCTCTGTTACGCTGATTTATCTGATTAGTATCAAAACATTGACATTTGGTTATTTTGCTCCAGAAACACATTTCTCTTATATTACTTTTTTCTGAGAATATCCCCTAATAATCATCCTAGTACCCAAGCCAGGAAGATACAAGTTGTCTCTGACACTTCATTCTTCCTCACATATAAATTCTCTTAATATCTGCTCCTATTTCTTCCATGCCTTCTGCCTCTACATTAGTTCTAGAGGTATAATAAATTTCTTGCCTAGATCATTCTAACTTTGCCCTCCAATCTGTTCTTCATATTAACACAGGATTGATCTTTTTAACATGAAAAAATATGACCATGTTACTTTGCTTACCTCCTTTGTTTCTTAGACCATTAACAAATAATACAACATCCTGGCTTAGCACAGTAGAAAGTGAATGGTTTGACTTCTGTTCACAATTTCAGTATCATTTCCCTATATTTACATCCTCTCTTTACTCCAACTAGACCTGTTTAATTCTAGCTGTTCTCTGCATGGATTCATCATATGTTCTCAGCTAGTAATGCTGCCATGGGCACCTTCTCTACCTAAAGCCATGTCATTTTTAGAACCTCAGTGTGTGCCATTTCCTTCTGAAAGATCATAATGGAAAAGAAAGTTTTTCGAAGTTCGGTAGTAAATCTGGTGGAGAAAGTAAACTTATAAGCAGGTTTCTGATAATTCAACAAACACATATTGAACATCATTTATGAAGTTTATAAATCAAATTATATATACTTTATATTTTCCATCAATTTACAGTTCAATGAAGCAGGCATAGAAAGAAATCAGCAAGGGACATTGTAGCCCATTGGGTAAGAACATGTCTTATGTCAATCACCTACATCTGTCCTAGCTGATGAACCTGGAAGAGTGATTTAAACTCTCAGATATTGTTCTTATCTATTTATGTCAGAAAAATAATCCTACTTGAAAGGACTATTATGAAAGTAAGAATGCATTTTTTCCTTCTGAAATGGTGAATGGGGGAAGTACTTCCCAATGAGGTATCTATCATGACAGAAAATTGGCAGCAAGTATTTTAATAAAGAGAAAGATCTGGTTCACAAACCAGCATCCCTCTAAGTTGCAATTTTGGAAGGCAAGAGAACAATACGCCTTGGGCTAACTGTGGTACCAAAATAAATGATGTCCTTGTGTTATGTTTTAGATATGAGGTGTCCCCCTAAAGCTCCTGTGTCCCCCTAAAGCTCCTGCAGGAATATTCAAAGGTGAAATGATTAGTTTGTAAGCTATATGAACCATAACCTAATCAGTCCACCCTACTTTGCATGGACTGACTGGGTGGTAACTGTAGGCAGGTTGGGTGTGTCTGGGGGAGGTGAGTCACTGGGAATGTGTGCTAAAATTGTTTACTCTGAGGCCATTTCCTCCTTTCATTTCTCTCTGTCTCTCTCCTTCCTGACTGCCAAGGATGGAGCATCACTCTTCTACTATGACCTTTTGCCATGATGTGCTGCCTCACCTTAGGCCAGAGCAGTGAACTTGGTCATCTATGGACTGAAACTGTGAGTCCCAAATAAAATTTCTTCCTCTATGTTGTTCTTTTCAGGTATTTTGGCCAATGTAACAAATAGCTGATGAAAACGCCTTGCAAATGCACCTAGGAATCTCAAATCATTTTAACAAAATCCATTGCAGAGACCTCCCTGTTGTGTTTCAACTCTGTTGGATAGAAAGTTGCAAAATTTTTTGGCCACGTTTTTTAATATTTTGGATATGATTGAAAGTGAAGGAGGATAAATTTGGATATCAAAGTTGGAATGAATTTTCAACATAGAGAATCGTCTCCTGAATTATGTATTATATAATGAAGTGCACTCTTGGTGTAATTAAATTTCCTTAATTCGCAGATATATGTCACTTTTCACGTCATTGAACACTCAAGGGCCTCTAAATGAACTAAAACCAGGAGGTTGTGATTTTCCTTGAAACTGAATTTTCCATTGGCCTTAATGGGAAAGCCAGTCTGACAAGGCATTTGAAAGACTCCTGCAAATGTTAAAACCTGCTTATTGTTGATAAAGGAATTTCAGAAATCATACTAATCATATCATGGGGCTGGAAAAAGGAAAAGCAAAGTATTAAATCAATGCTTAGTAAAAATTACCTGCTAATTCAGTTCATAAAACTCATGACCCATATATTATGAGATAACATTTTTAATCATCAAAAAGTGAATTAGATAACCAAAGTTTTAATCATTCATCAGTCATATAAAACCTTGACATATTAATTTCACTATCAAAACGTACAATTGAAAAATCACAATTTAATGTTTGTTTTTACTTATAAGGCCCATAAATCTCTTTTGTTTGCTTTTTAAATTACTGATTGTTCTTATAGCAGCATGGTTGATTTAAAAACCACTGTGAATAATAAGGTAGTTTCATGATAAAAATGAAGGTGACGTATAGAGATAAGAAAAAGCAATCTATCCAGAAAAGATAATTATATTTTCAAGCACAGTAATCCTCAATAAGTGACCACTGTGGGGTCTGATAAAGATTTGGGTCCCCAAAGTTCCAATGGATTCTTACTCAACTCTAAATTTTGCCATCGATGTTGCAAATCCTTTTGTCAAAATTTATCAAATTTCAAAAGAGTGCTATCATTATGACCTTCTGTTGAGTTCTTTCTGTGTATAGGAGTATAGAAAAAATTTTAAAAGTATACATTCTTCTAGTAAAAGCTTTTTTGGAGGTTCTTAAAAGCATGCCTGTATTCACTCAGGATTCACTGAACATTTGCTATAAGTCAGATGTTGAGAGGAGCCAGGCCATCAAGATAGATATGAGTCAGGCATGGCCCTCAGTAGGTTCACCATCTCTTGGGATCTGGGGGTGGAGAAGATGTAATTGAAATGCCACAGAAAAGACACTAAGGGAGAAAAGTCCAGCACTGCCTCGAATAATGAAGCTGAAGAAGAGTTTCAAGGAGGAGTTTAAAGATGTCTTGAGCTGAGTCTTTAAAGACAAGTAGAAATTAGCCTGGTAGTCTCAACATAGAAGAGTCAAGGAAGGAAGGGCATTTGGGATGTAGGGAAGAGTCTGTTCAAATGGAATTGGGCTTTACACTGAAAAAGGTTTTCTAGACCATCAAGTTTAGATTCTCTAATTCATAAATGATGACATTGGAGTCACTTAGTAGGAAAGTAATTCACTACACTTTGTTTCCCCTTTCTCCTAGACATTTCCTATTTATTTTTTTCTGAGCTCAATTTAAATCTCATTTTTCTGCTAGGAACACTCCTGAACACCTTTAAGCTAAGTGGCTACTACCCCTGTGCTGGGCCCTGAAATATCTCGATTGCCCCCTTTTGTAGCACAGGTGTGTCTCATTGTAATTAATTTTTGGTGTCTGACTTTCTGCTTCTTGGATTTTTTTTGTGTGCAAGGACAAAAATATTGCTCCTAAGGCCATTCTACTGCTTAGCAGATAATTAATTAGTTAATTAATTAGTTAAAAATCACACACTGGTCCCCTTCATCCCAATCCTCATCCTGAAAATTCCTTGTGTATTGTTTTTCAGTTTATTACTGAAATGAAATACCTGGAAAAATTGCATTAAGTCTCTAACAGGCATAGATGTGCTTTTAAACATGTCAAAAGTTACCTATCATCATAACATACTTAAATGGTGGAAATAATATGTATCATTTCCATGTGACTCTATGTAAGGCAATTCTCCTTGACAGACTGAGAATAAACATTCTAACTCTGTTAAAAGTAGTTTACCATAGAGTATGCAGGTGTCTTTCTATGGCTAATGGCCACAAATCTATTGCAATCTGAAATTTAATTGTTATAAATCACATTTCTTACCCATGTGGGCAGCAAGAAAGAAAAAAGAGCATAAAGAAAATCAACACAAGGTTCCTGGAGTTATATGAACCAGAAAACTTATCTAGGGCCATTTAGAGAATAAAATTCCTAGGAGAATAAAAGAAGCCATCTGAAAGAAAATCTTAGACAATTAATAAAAGTTTTATTGAAAATAAGAGTAAGCATTAATGTTTTATTCCTTGTAATGGAAATGTAATGCCATAAATGGACATTTAAATAAAATCTAAGCCTTATTCTTAACTGATTATGACACTAGAACAACTTTATTTTACTAAAATAGACAAGTTTATCTTCTCTTCTTGCCTCTGGAAGTTGAGTCCTCCTTGATGTTGTATCCTTAATCTCCCTTACAAGGTTTCTCCCCCATGAGATTTCTATTTCTATTGGAATGACTATAAAAGTTTTCTTTGTCCTCAGTCTGAAATTTTTTTCACGATACCTAAGATGTAGCAAGTTCAAAATGGAATTAAAACACTTAATATTCTTTTGTTAATATTCTCCCTTTCTGAAACAGCTTCTTCTGTTGGCATTTGTACTTTTGCAAACAAAATCATTGTTTTAGAGTTACAAAACTTTTAATTAATTCTAGAACCTTCTCCTCTCCTTATCTTGCTATATTATCAAGGCTTCTTGCTTCTTCTGAAATGCCTTTTGACCTGTCCAGTTCATTGCTGCCTCTACTACCATTTCAGGACTCTGACCAGTATCCTGAGAAATGGTTTGAACTTCTGTGTGCCTTTCCATGCAAATGCCAAATTATTCCTTTGAAAGTGAAGTCCTGACCACATCGCTTTCTTTTGCTCTGAAATCTTCATTTTCTTCTTGCTTGTTTAACTTAATGAAATCTCCTCAAAAGCATCTTCAAGGATTTTTATGAACTAACCACAGTCAGCTTGCTGTAGCACCCACCATTCCTGGCTGTTAGAGCTTCAACAGCATCTAAACTCATCCACTGTTCTCAAACCCAACTGCCCCTGCTAACTTAGCTCTCTGGCCCATCAGACCTCTACATTCTTTAATATTGTTTCCTGTGACTTATCTTTTTAACTGTCTCCAACCTATGATCATTGTTATTAAATCTCACATGCCTGCAACAGTAAAAAGATGTTCTACAGAAAGTATAAATTCTCACAATACTGTAAATTAGATACAACATTGCTACTTTCAGTTTATTTAGTCAATTGTGAAACGTTTTCTGGGTGCCTAATTCAGGGCAGTCATAATACTATTTACTGAGAATGGAAAACTTTTGTAGTATTTGCCCTGTACAAAAACTTAAGAGAGATCGAAAGACTCAGCCAAAACCAGTTAAGTGGCAGAATTGGAACTCGAATCAGGTTTCTCTAGATTTAACTTTTGTGTTCATTAATTTACAAGAGTGGAGGGGGTTTGGGTCATATTTGGAAGAGTTTTTTAGCTGCTCAGCATTTCCCTGCTTGCTTATCCTGCCTTCTACCCAATTCTGATACATTTAAAAGTGTGTGTGTGTGTGTGTGTGTGTGTGTGTGTGTGTGTGTGTATGTTGGGGATGGCCACGGGTTGAAAGGTAATTGGGTTGATTGGGAAAGTTAAGCTTCCCAGATGTTTCTGACCTCTTATCAGTGCATATTACCCTGATTATATTATATTTGCTTCTCTGTGGAGAAAGGAAATTCACACAGATTGACTGAATACTGAAGTTTATTGGGCACTCCTCATTCTCATAGAAATCATTGAGAAAGACATTTCTATCTTGATTTTACATAGGAAAAAAAAAAAGACTCAGATGGCAACAGGAGGGCGTAGACTTTGAAGCCAGTCTGTGTGCTCCCAGAGTCCTCTCCTTTACACCACACAGACTCCCTGTCTATAATAGAGCGTAGGCTCCTTAAAGCCAGAGACCACATTTTCCCCCTTGTTCCCTACAGCACTTAGCACAATACCCCACACAGAATATGCTTCCTACATGTATTTGTCTAAGCAGGAAAGATCCAAAGCAGACCGAGAAACATTTCTTTGTTCAGGAAATCAAATGAGCATCAACATATAAAGCCCTTGAAGAATAAATAAGCCATCTGAAATTATAATGTCAGACACATTATTACATTTCACAGTTTTTCACAATTTGCACATTCCTATTGATCCATGAAATAATTTAATTACATAGATTATTGCATTATGATATAGTTTGGTATTGCCGTTTCCCCCAGCATGTTGTTGGAGGGAGATAAATTCTTCTCAGAAAGGAAATATATTACAGAAGAACCTAAATAAAGATGAAAGAACTTGCATTCAACTCTTTCAATCCTCAGGACAGTACTGGCAAGTTCCCTCTGGCATTTTTTAATGATTTTTGTCCAGAGAAGTTTAAAATATTCCAAGTGAAGGAGCTTCCATCCAGTCTAAAGGAAAACTATGCAGAAATTGAGATTTTAATGGAAAAATTGTTCTGGTCAATTTCTTTATTTCATTTTTTAGGAATATATTGTACTGATTGTCCTCATTAGAATTTTAAGGAAAATCAGAACCTGAAAATATCTTTCTGATACATTTCATATTTACCATTTTATAGATATAAATAGAATAAAATCATTTTTTCTATTCATTGAGTGAACTTTTATCATTACTGAAGTTTGATTGCTTTAGATGTAGTTATTGTATCTTTTAATTGCTAAAGTATTCTGTTCCTTGTAGTTTTTTATATTTTAGAAACTTTTTTGTATTTAATTTTATCTTCATTTGAGGAGCATAGGGCTGCTTGCTGGACTTTCTGGTTTCAATTCACAGACACATGATGAGGTCACTTCAGCTAATGGGAATCCTGAAGAGCAGTAGGGAAAGAAAGAAAAGGAACCCATCTCTCCTTGCAGGTAGAAGTCACAGAGAAGTTAGATTTCAAGTTTTACATAGTTAATGTACTTTTGACAGCATATCTAAAGTAATGTTTTTTCTTTCATGGTGATTGTGTTGGGGGAACACTCATTTATGTTTGTCTCAGTGTCTCTCTGTCTCTGGATTTACCCTCTTCTCTTCCTTGAACCTGATGGTTCCTTTCCACTGACTTGTAATTTCTACAAATTCATGGCTTTGCCCTCTGGCTTCTGTCTGCGTGTTTTTTTGTTGTTGTCTTTTGTTTTACTTCAGCCTGTCCTGGTGCCTGTGTGCTGCTCTGTGTCCCAGAGTGTCCAACCAGCCCATTTGTGTCAGGATATATCCCTAACACAGAGACCCAAGGGTAAAGAAATGGTTGCCAGATTCTTCTGCAGGATGGAACTGAGAATACTTCAAGTACTCAGGATTACACCCTACGTCCCCAAGCAGAGTTTAGTATTATTTCAATTTAATAAATGTAAAAATAAAATCTCAGAAAAGTTGCCTGAAGTGTTTATATCTTGATGTGGACTCAGATTTTGAGTGTAACTTTTCTGAAACTTATGTTCAGTAATTATACAACTATCTCATTTAGCAAAGATTCCTATGTATATTTAGTTATTATAACAATTTCATAAGTTCTCCTGATGAGTTATTCATCTTCCTGTTCTTAAGTTTCTTTATTTGTAAAATTGGAGCCTTATAAGGTGATTGTGAGGCTAAATGAGGTAGATAAAGCCATCAGCACACTTTTAAAGGGATAATAATTTATAACTTGTTACTAGTCTCTGTAGTATCAGAAATATTTGCATCTTATGATTTACTTTTTTTGACCCAGATTGTCTACCAGTCTTTCCTTTTTAGTCTCTCAATTTCTTTTTTACAAATATCCTCCCATACCTGAAAGATCTTTCAAATTATTAGCAGTTATGATAATGAGAAAGAAACTGAGGATGAGAATGACAGCTAGGATTGATAAACAGGAATCTGCTAAATATTTTACATATATCAATGAATTTTTATAAGGTGTGCACTATTATTATCTTCATTTAGTGATGAAAATGAAGCCCAGGGATGTTAATTCACAAAGCATTGAAAGATTCAGGCTCACCTGACTTCAGGTCCAAAGACTGTAACTAAAGCACTTGCTGAGAGATTTACTATTTTCTTTTACCATACCTGATAAAAGAAGCTATTCCTCAAGGATAATGCCGATAATCACCCAATAACTATATCTTATCACTATAGCTATAGTGATTATTCTAAAATGTGTGTACCTGACCCATGCCTGGCCAATTACTCACTGTCTTTTTTTTTTTTTAAACACAGACCTAAAAGGCAAAAATTCTTAATCCTTTGTCAGCTAAACTTTGAGGATATTAAGCCACAAAGTATGTTTCTGGTCATCTGGAAAAATAAGTCTAAGAAAGAACTGACAGCAGTGGAAATAGAGTATGGTGGGAAAAAACAGACCTGATGATTTCACATTCTTAGTTGTTACTGCTCCGAAGGCAGCTGTGCCTCCACTTTTAAATGCTTTGGGTGGCATTAAAATGATTAAGACTTACCATTCACCATTCCTTTAAAACTAGTTCAAGTTCTGTCATTTGTCAATAAAGCATTTTGACTGATAAAATACTATACTTTCTAAAAGAAACCAAGGCTGAAGTTTGCATAACTTGTAAAATGTCGAAGTAATTACAATAAAAAAGAAACAAGCAAAAAGAAAGGAAAATTAGAGATACGGAAAATATTTAATGGAAATTTTTAAAATTAATATATGGAAACTTATTGTAATTGTGATGTGAATTTTAGGAATTAAAATCTTATGATTTTGCAAATTAATGTTTATTTCATAATAAGGATATAAGTTCATTTCATAGTGATTATTGTTGGAACTAAATTCCAACCCTTATTTATTCATTTGTTTAATAATTTATGTTCATTTACTTATTCAAGTAAATTATTATTGACTTGAAATAATAATGTATTCTGGTTTGCAAAAATACTAAAATATCATGACATATAATTTATTAAAAAATTAAATTTTTATCCTAGCACTTAGGGAATCGCGAGTTCAAAGCCAGCCTCAGCAAAGGCAAGGCACTTAGCAACTCAGTGAGACCCTGTCTCTACATAAAATACAAAAAAATAGGGCTGGGGATGTGGCTTAGTGGTCTAGTGCCCCTGAGTTCAATCTCCAGTACCAAAAAAAAAAAAAATTAAATTTTTGCAAACCAGAATATAGAATGAATATGATGTAGACCCTCTCTTCTTGGAATTCAAAACCAACTCATGAAAACACAATGAAAGTACAGCTTGCTATTCCTACAGAAATGGAAGTACTATGGTAGCAAGAAAGAATGTTAATCTACTGAAAATTAAAATACTATGTTAAGAAAAATCTTTGTAAGCATGACATGAAAATAAAAATCATGAATGAAAAGAGTGTTAATACATTTGACTCTATAAAAATTATGAACAGAAAAGTTGAAATCAAACAGCATCCCAAAAAATGTGCACTGTGAAAACATTCAGTGCACATAGTATACTTTCACAAACTGAAATGAAACAAAGAATTAAATGATCCAAAAGTCTACAAAAGACATAATAAAAAGGAATATGCTACAGATAGTAGTTAAACATAAATTAAGATAAGAATTACTAATTTTCAAATAATAGGTTAGCAAATATTTTAAAAGATTGATAAAATTGATTCTCTCTTTATGAAGATACATTTAGGATGTTGGTTCAAATGTTTTTGATATCAAAATTAGAGATACTATTTATATTTGACTCAGCATATATTTAAATGCAATGATGATAATTACATGGTTATGTATAATAATATAACATTATGTGTTAATCAGCTTTTCATTTCTGTGTCCAAAATACCTGACAAGAACAACTTAGAGGAGGGAGTTTATTTTTAGCTCATAGTTTCAGAGATTTAGTCCTCAGTTGGCCTACTCCATTGCTCTGGGACCAAGGTGAGGCAGAACATTGTGGTGGAAGGGTTGGTGGAGGAACTTTGCTCTGTTCATGGTGGCCAGGAAGGAGAAAGAGGGAAAGAGAAGAGAACAAGGCCACAGGGAAGATAGACCATTCCGAGGTACATATTCCCAGTGACCTTCTCCAGTCACACCCTACTTGCCTACAGTTACCACCTAGTCAGCCCATTCAAATCAGGACTGATTAGGTTACAGCTCTCACAATCTAATCAGTTTACCTCTAACTATTTCTACATTAACACAAAAGCTCTTGATAGACATCTCACATCCAAGCCATAACAGATTAGAACCAACTTAAATATCTATTGAAGAGAATCAATTAATATTATGTAAAAAATAGTATATACCTGCATAAGTATACATGGGAAAGTTTGCATAGCATAGAACAAGAATGCGTACTGAACTATTGTTAATAGCTATCTCTGAGAAATGGTTAGGGACATAGAACAAAAAAAATCTGTTTTTCTTAGACATAGTTCATATTTTTGTACTGTTTAACAAAATTGTCAGTTAATTATATACTGAAAATACTATAATGAAGAAATATTTTGGATAATAGTTATTCAAAGGACAAGGCACAAAATACCACAAAGATAGTATTATATGCTTTAGTTTTCTATTAAGTGAAAAGCACAGCCGTTAAATGGAAGGTGGAATGCATCCTATAAAGTGAACAAGAAATTGGTCTAAAGATATGTGTGGAGAAAATTTTAGAGAGCTAAGGAGTGGATGAGAGTATAAAAATGGTCCAGGAAAGAGAAAGGAAATAGAAGAACATAATCACCTTAGCTCCCAGTGCCTTGAAATTCCACTTAATGTTCTTGGTGACTTATTCTTTCATCACTGGTAAATCCATTGTTGTTTTGATACATACTTTTTTCCTAGAATCTTTCCACTTATGATTTCTTTATTATTTAAGCAGAAATCATCCTTATCCTCTTCTTCCTCTTCCTCATCAAATCCAACACAGAAATTATCCTTCAATCTTTTATATAATGAAACAGAATCTTTGCAATATCAGAAAGAACCAATGTTTCAGGTAATGTAATTATTCCTTCCTTCCCTCTTGCATTCAGTGGTCCTTATTATTTGACATCATCTATTCTTAAATGATGTAAAACAATGGAGATCTTCCTTCTCTTGTGGGATCAAACCACCAGTTAATAGATATAATTTTCTGGAAGTGTTTGTGATGTCCAGTTGAAATACACCTGTCTGTAACCCCTGACTTCATTATATCTTTCTGTATAGTATTTGTAACTTCTCTAACAATAATTATTTTTAAATTTTTATTATTTGTGTATTACAAACGGATATTCCATTTTTGTTTTGCTTGTGTCATTATTTCTTGATTTAACTCATGAAATATTTCTCACTAATTGAATTGGAATGATTAGATGATGTAAACCATAATCATTTATCTAGAAAAATTGTATCAAATTAATTGTTTTATCATATATAACAACATCAGATGAAAAGCTTGATGATAAATCCAAATTCCCAATATTTCTCACTTATCCTATCCTAGTAACATGTTGATTTTGAAGGATTACTCAATGAGAAGGAAAGAGTTCTCCACATTCTGACACATGCTTTAGTATTCAGGGCCATTTTTCGTACCTTAAAAGGCATTTTCTAGGCTGCATAAGGGAAAAGTGGGGGGATGGGAGACAGTCTCAATAGGTTCTGCATTAGCTCATTAAATACTAAAATACCATTTCTATTTTACATAATTTAACATGGCAAACTATAAAAAAGGTGAAACCAGCAACCCCTAGGCATGCGTTTTAAAATATCCTCATTTAGATGCTAATTTTGATTCTAAGTGTATGACTGGCTTAAAAAAAAAAAAAGCCATTAACAACAGGCCAGATTACTTAAAAGGGATTATTAGGCAAATATGTGAGGTTGTTCTGATACCAAGTGGCCCCTTTAATGACCAAATACAACTACCCCAAGTAAAAAAGGAATAAAGGTATTTGTTTTTAAATGAAAGAGAAAAATCATACAATCGTTGAAAAAAGAGAAAAATAGATAATAATCACATCTAACATAAATCATGAATCTGAAAACTAAAGTTGCCTGCTCAAGAGCTACAGGACCATGGATTAATGTAACATCTATAGCATTTGGAAATATGAGGCATGGTTGACTGGATAAAACCTCATGTAATGGTGAAGTGAGCTAAAAAAAAATCTGCATAATAATTTTATGCCCTGGGTTTCTGTTTTAAAAAATAAAATTCACCACAACAGAAAAGTGAAACAAGGAAAATAACTGGGAAGAAGAAGAGAACATTATCTCTAGCTGAGAATGAATTTATGATGAGCAAAAATGATACTATCATGATGTTACAATGAGACCTGTCAGACAAAAAAGATAGACGTAAATGCATGATACTGTATAAATAAATGAATGGTAGTGGATGGGCAGATGGCTGTGTAAGTACATCACAGCTGAGAGATGCTGAACTGGCCTTGAATATGGTTCACTGCCAAACTCATGCAAATTACTCAGTAAAAGGAGGACAAAGGAAGTTTGACCAGCAGAGCTAAAACATGCAAACCTATAGAAATAGTCATATGTTACCTTTGAACTTATTAGACAATTAATCTCTTCCATCTCATAATTGGTTTTCTTGCCTTCGGTGTCTTAACTTGAAGTTCTCCAAGAGGCTGACAGATTAATTTTTCTAAATGGCTTCCTTTCTCCATTACTGCTAATTATTGAACAGTTTTATACTTCTTACACGAATAAACAACAGTTGTGGGGAGGAAATAATTGTCTCTCTACCATTTTGTAGTTTTTACTTGAAACAGACCCCTGTAACAAAAGACAGACTACCAAGAGAAAACCAGACAGAAGTTTATTAACACATGTACCTCATGTTTACATGGGAGATGCTGGGATTGAGTAAATCTCAAAAAGGTGACCTTGAATCTGGGTTTAAATACAGTCATGCACTTAAAGAGAGAAGCATGAGGGGAGCGTTATGCTCTAGGGGTGTGGTCAAGATAAGCCCTTTAAACAAGGACAAGCAGTGTTAAGTTTGCTGCCTCCTCCATTGATTAGTGTCTCTGTCCTCAGTAATTTAGCTTCATCCTTCTCTTCTTGGTACAGAGAGTGAGATTTACAAATGAGATTTCCTTTATAAATGTACATTTCTCTTACAAAAGAGTAACGTGTGTTTTCAGAGCTTCTCCTGGGTCTGCAGTTTCTCAACACTATCAACTCAAGATAAAATTTAGGCCTGGGTGGCATATTTGGGGAGACATATTCTGGTCTCCTATTGTCATTTCTGGGGGTCTTTTATTTTTGTTGCCTGTCCAGTAAAAGGCCAGAGGTTCTTTCTCACTCCTTTCTTTCTTTCTTTCTTTCTTTCTTTCTTTCTTTCTTTCTTTCTTTCTTTCTTTCTTTCTTTCTTTCTTTCTTTTTTATTGCAGCTTAACAAACTCTCGTTGAATGGATGCATGAATAGATGGATGGATGGGTAGTTTTATGTTCTTCCTCACTGCTCACTCAATCTATAATATTCATCTGACACCCAAGCTCCCTTTTTATCCTGCCAGCATTCTTTTCTATTACTTTGGTCTACATACTGTTCTCAGCCAAAATGAATGACTCACTGTTTCCTAAATCCACCCCTCCCTTCCCTATGTATCTGTGTTCCTTGGCCCATGCTGTGAACTCCATCTGGAATATTATTTCTACCCTTCTGTATATCTGCTTCTCAAAATACTACCTGCTTTCAAGTTCCATCATAAACATCAGCTTCTCCATTAAACCTTCCTCTAGACTGATAACTAGCTCTTTATCAACTTTCTACTTCTTTCAACAATGATACATGTAATGTTCTTTTATTGTAATCTCTTGCTCATTTTAAAATCCAAATCTTCTCATTATTCTCTTATTATTGTTGTTTTTTATTATCGCATATTATCTTTTGTCTTATCTGTGCTGTTTGATCATAAACTCCTTAAAAGTAGGAAATGGAATGTGACTTATCTTGTTTTCTTCAATATTGCTTTTCAAACAATAGATTTCAACTCATTTGTGAGTTTTACTATTAATTTTGTGTCAATTATTTTGTGTGAAATAGATTATAATTAGATAATTAATTAATCCTATTAATTAGAATACAATTGAAAATATCAGGATATATCATGATTAAAGTTGAATATTATTTCATGAAATTTCACTTAGGTCATATAAACATTTCTAAGAATCTACTGTGTCACAACACAAAATATATTCCTTACTCTTTCTTGTTATCAAAATTTCCAAAATCATTGCCTTATAACATTTAGTTCAGTACTCATATATAATATTTTTAATGAAAGAATAAATTTTGTGAGTATGTTTATATACTTTAAAACACTGCTATGTGACATCAGCTATTCATATTTCTGCAGACAGACTGTTGTTAAAATAACATTGATACCCATTTCTTCAATTCAGGAACGATAGAAGAGTTAACATTGGTAATACAGTTTGAGAACAGCAGAGGAAAAAATGCTGTCAAAGTGGAAAGTACTTTTACTTTTTAGGGGCACTTTAATGCTTAGCTTTTGAGGTTTTTCTGTTTGAATGGTGTGGTCCATTTCTATTCATTCCTAATGCTTTTTGTTTCTTAATTCTAGTCTCATGAAAAGACTCTAAATAAATGTAGATTTCAATTAAAAGAGGCTAGACTGTTATTTATAATTAACTAGCCTAATAGTATGAGATTGTTTACTAGCCAAATGAAATAGAAATGGTGGCTTTTACAATAAATTCAGGGTTGGAGCTTGTTGCAACACATTTGACTTTCTGCTATGCCAACACAGCTGGAGGCAGATGGTGGAAGTGGTTCTGAGCAGCCTGGCCATGAATAATGGTAAGCGAGGGGAGCTCAACCCTGCAGGAGGGCTCTGGCTCTGCCACTTTTAGGAGAGACTTGGAAATACCTTTTTGTGTTCAGAGTATTGTTACCTCTGCACAGGCTAGAGACCCCCTGCCAAAGAGCAGGAAATAGTCAGAGAGCAATGCAGTTTGAAATTAAAGTGATTACTTCACACATTGACATGCACATGGCTGTGGGGTCTGCTTTCCCTTTCTGGTTATGTTCGCAGGAAACACTGGGTGCTTTCTCTTTTTACCCTTAGTGGGGATTATAAGTTTCAGTTCCTGCTATCAATTTTGACTCATCTCTAGCACTTGTGCATAATGATGTTACAAGGCATGATAATCTTAGGACTTAATGCTAAACCTTCCCAAGTAGGTAAGAGGTCTAAATGTTCACCTTCTGTGGAGTTGGCAACAGTGCGTGTGCATTCCTGGAGGTATGTCTGAGGTGACCAACCCATTTCTGTCTCATACACCTTTGCCTCCTCATTCCCACTTATCACTGTATTTTCTCACTCCCGTCAACATGTCCTGCTCGTACATACAATGGAACTGCCGGGACTCTGGCCTATACTAACTCTTTGGTCATCTACAAATCTGGCATCACTGCCATACTGTAGTCACATGTGATGTCCTCCTTTCCTATGTCTCCCATAGGCTAGCATGACATCCGAAAAGGATTGCACAGAGCTTTGAGAGATTTCAAATGTGTTTAAATTGTTTAGTTTGAGGGATATTGTTTATTTTCATTAAATATTTTAAGTCGGTAAGCATTATTTTTCAGAAGACGGTATCCTATCCTCCAGGCAAAAGTGAATAAGAATATTTTGTTCAAATGTTAGCATAATATTCCCTCAGTCTTATTGCAAAGTGTTTTGTTGGGATGACTATTTATTGGTTGTTAGATTTGGCATATGTCCCTAAATATCAGCATGTGACCCAGAGCTATCTATTGACCTAGAACTGTGCTATCTAATATAATAGTCACATATGACAATTTTAATCCTAAGTGAAATGAACTGAAATAAAATAAATTGCATTCTTTGATTGAACTAGTCACATGTCAAGAGTTCCATGTCCTCCATGTTGCTATTGTCCATCCTAGTGGAGAGTGCAAATATTGGACAATCCCACCACTACAGAAAGTTCTATGACTAGCACTGTTCTAGAACTTTCTATCCTCAGCCCCACACTACAGGATTCTAGGAAAGCAACCCAGCACCACATTGAAGAGTCATGTACTAGCTAGAGCTGTGTTCTAGTTGTCTGTTTGACATATGTTTTTTTATCTCTAATCTTTTTAAAATTCTTATTGTTTTGAATCAGAAGTATCCAAAAGTATTTTGCTCAAACTTTGCCCTATTCCCCTAAAGCAGGTCACAATAACAACTTTATGTGGCAGAAAATTCCTGTCCCCCAAAGTGAAGGGACACCTAGAGAGTCTGAACAACTTTCCTACCTGCTAAATTTCTTCCAGTGTATTTCCATTAGACCAGATCATTTCCCCATTGCCTCTCCCCACAACTATACATGTTCACCAGACCTGGCATAAACTACTCAGGCTTGCCCATTTCTTGGGTCTTAGGCTCTTTATGAAGTCTCTCATGTCATGTGAAATACATACTAAATAAATTTGTATGCTTTTTTAAAAAATCAATATGTCTTTTGTTACAGGGACTTCAGCAATAAACCTCAAATGGATAATTAAAAGACCTTTTCCTTCTCTTCTTTTTTCCTGATAGCCCAGAGGTAATTGACAGTGTGATCAGAAGAAGTCTGATGTTTACAATACCTTTTCCTAGACAGTTTCTCAAATGAATAATAATTTTTTTAATGTTGATGATTCTCTCTTTCTTGTAAAAAATATCTCTGCCTAACTGCCAATATTTCTGCTTCTGAGCCCACCAAATTTTGGCCCATCCTTTACTTTTTTGTGATTGGTGCACTAAGTACATTTGTTGATTTCAGCCATGTTGGGTCCATAATTTAGCAAGGCTCTGAAACCTTACTTCAATAATACTTAATTGGTCACTGTATAGTTTCTTGAAAGCCCAACTCATATGTTCTGTGAGGGCAGAAACTGTCTTTATCTGGTCTAAGGATGTTTTCCTGTCCTCAAGCATATGACTGTCTCATAATTTGTTGCTACCCTACACACAAACACACACACACACACACTTATATGCTGTTGAAGGTATGCATGAGATTAGTTAATCGGCATGTAATTATGGCCTTTTCTCCTATAGATATCTTTGGAATTTTAGTCATAGTGATTAGAATAGGACTCTAGTGTTTATCGCATAGATTGTGTTCTTTCTTCCTGGGTATATTTTGAAAGAAGTTTTTCTATTTTTTATCTTTCAAAAGGGAAGGATAGAGTAAGTACCACATTCTGGACAAGGAAAGGGACTATGGCTTGAGTAATAGCTCAGAGTCCTATCCAGTGAGTATGTGACTGGTGGTTTGATTGTTGCTGGAAGAGCTGATTTTCTTTGAGTCCTGGCTTCAATGTTTACTGGGTGGATGAACTGTGGCAAGCTCCCTTTCTTCTCTGTTTCTCTGTTGTCTTATATGCCAGTTGAGGAGATAATTGTATTGATCTTACATACACTGTAAAATCCTTAAACTTGTTCCTGGAACATGGTGAGTGCTCAACTGAGTTTAGTTACTGTTGTTATTATTCTTCTATCTCCCCAAGATTCTGAGCCTGTTGCCAAATGCAACATGTGCTTAGTATTTAAATAAATAAATGAATGAGGGTGTGGTGAACATTTTCTATTTACAACCAAGATCTGTTTTTACTGTTGCTAGAAATAAATGTAAGGCTAAATTATATGCATCCATTCAGTTTTGAGGGCCCTTTACTGCTTTGGAAGCATGAGGCGAGGAGCCACACACAGTAAACTTTTGCTTCCTAAAATTGATGATATCTCTGCTGCTCATTAGCTGATTACATGTTGCTAGACTTTTTTGTTATTGAATTTCTGAAATGTATTATTTTTGTACTTATTTGATGAGAAATGGGATTTTGCCTGCAAGCAATATATGGGAGTGAATGTAAAATTTTATTTTATTAAGAAGTTAAGTAGAAGATATGGTACTAATAACATCATCATCAATAATAAATATTTCTTCGGTACTATGGGCTTTTGTATATTTACATAAATAATCTCATTTAGTACTTAGAAGACCTCTATGAGGTCGGAGCTATTATGAGATCAATATTTGGAAAATTAAGTTCCTTGGCCAAGGTCACACGTGTAAACCATTATTTGGATCTAGGTAGTCTGATTCAAGAACTTGACAGTATAACAAGGCACTATCATGATTTGGAAGAAAAATATCTCAATTAGCAGAGTTCTGATAAACCAGATCTCTGAAAAAAACAACAAAAACAAAAAAACTAAATTCTAACTTGCAGCATTTGGTGATTTCTGTTTGAAATGCTCCCGCCATAGTTAACTTCAAAATAGGAAATTTACTGGCTCCCACAATTCCTGAAAAATTTTCTTAGGCCCTCTTACCCAGCATAGGTGGAGATACCCAATCCATCTCTGTGGCTCAGGGGTTTGCTCAAGATGTGCAGCAGTTGCAGTGTCGCGGGTATCCTGACTCACAGCAGGTACAGCGTTTCACTGCAGTGCACATGAGAGAAAAGAGAAAGAATCTGAACTAAGCAAAGACTGTTATGGTTGAGAGGGAGGAATTTGAATTTAGGGTTATTTAGTAGTTGCTCAAAAAGATTTGAACTTGATCTAGGGGCTTATGATACTAAGAAACAAAAAGAAATTCCTTATTAATTAAGATAGGGATTTGACGAAAGAAATATTTGTTATTTTCCTTAACTGAGAGAGGAATTAAATAGCCATATTTTCTATTTCTGTGAAATTATAGGAACTTTTGCTCTTGGAGAGGTGTCTGAGTTTTGTCTTAAAGTAAGGCTACAAAAATAAAAAGAATTCATTTTTGCTCATTAGCTGCCTTAAGTCATTTCTAGGGTAAGAGCTGATATGTGTGTGTGTGTGTGTGTACATATGTATACATGTACACACACACATATCCCTGTATGTGTATATATGTATATATGTAAGCACACATTTATACATGGAGACATGTATATGCATATACATGTATATACATAGTTCATTTATATATGGGATACTTAACAAAGCTCCTTTGGATATATTGAAGCATCTAGCTTTACATTTACCAAAATGTCTACTAGCTCACTCTTTCTCATGTTCACCTTCTGGAACTGTGCAGGTTGCAAAGTGAATGGAAATTAGCTGTCTATGGGTGCTCATCAGACACTGAAGGATTCACTTGGGTGGTAGCAGCTGTCGTTTTCTGGCAGAGACCAAATCATTTGGAATGTTGCAAAATGAGAGGCTTCCTGTCAACTGGTGGCACTTACCACAAGGGAGCAGAGGCCTTTTTATGCCTGTTCTTAATCTGTAGCTCTAGGAATTCATTCATTTTTTCTTACTCAGCAGTCTACTTTTCTCATTCATAACAAATAATTGACTGTGTTGTTCTGGCAGTGTCTGGGGAGGCTCCAGTTTGTATATGGGAGGGTGAGATGGTAGGATTGTCTTGTTTTTAAGATTTTCTTGCAGTCTTCTATTTAACCTTAACTAAGTGCTTGGTAACAGAAATATATAGAAAGAAATAATAGTCCATGCTAGAAGGACAAGATTTCGTTATTTCAGAGCAAAACAAAGGTATCTAGACATGCTTTCAGGCTTTGAATGGTGAAAGACAGATGTCAAAGAAAAGGCACAGTTATTTCAGTTATTTGGAATTTCATATGCTAAATCATGATGCTTTTTGCAGACTAACAGGCAGGATTAATTTTAAAACCTTCATACTCAAGTTCTTCTTGATGAAACAGAAACATGAAAGAGCACTTTGTCAAGGGACACAGAAGACTTTGTAAGCTATGGTGTGGTCTTAGATAAGATCTACTTTTCACAATAGATGTCTCTTCGCCTATACATAGAGCATAAAAGAAGCCCAGGCCCTGCTTAGAAGAAGGAAAAAAACATCAGCTATGTCAGTTGCCTTTAGATTGCTGTATTTATTCATACATAGATATTTCATTTTTGTTCCAAATTAGCTGATAGTTTAACACTGCTCATGCTTCAGTCATTAGAGTTTACATGCTTCAAGAAAAATTACTTCCTCTGGTTTTTCCAGGTCTCCAGGGAAGCTGGATCCTGAATTCATTCTGCTCACTTTACCCCACAAACTATGAGCTTACATTCCTGTTGGGTAGCCAGAAGTGTGCTTGTATTTGGTCAAACTACTTTTGTATACTTGTTTATTTTTCAAATACAGTGACCAAAATGGAGATAGGAGCAAGAGATCCATCTTGTTCAGAGAATAACACTTCATGATCCAAACTTAAGCAATATTTTCCAAGAGAAGGCCATATAAGTTCACTCAATTACATTGTACTAAACACCTATAGGGCAATGTAGCCCCACACTAGATACTATTAGCCATCTGAAGTTTAGGGAATATGACTGTCTTAGTCTATTTATGCTACTATAACAAAATACCAGAGATTGAATAATTTATAAATAAAAGTTATTTCTCACAGTTTTGAGGCTGAGAAATTCAAGACAAAGGCAGTATCAGGTTCCGTTTCTAGTGAGGGCCCAGGTTCTGCTTCCAAGAAAGTACATGAAATGCTGTCTCCACAAGACAAAGGAATGAGAAAGCCATGCTCATTCCTTCAAGCCATTTTGTAAAGATTAATCTATGAGAGGGGAGCCCTAGGCCCTATTTACCCCCTCTGGCCCACTTCTTAATACCATCACATTGGGAATTAAATTTCAATATGACTTTTAGAGAAAACACAAACATTCAAACTAATAGCAGTAAGAAACTCTCATTTCTCCATTGCATTCCTTGTCAGTACTTGAATAGGGAACTTAAAAAATATGAACCTCCCTTACTGTAGTATGCTGTTTTTAAGCCTTTAGGGTATAGGCCGAGGAGTGGGATAGCTGGGTCAAATGGTGTTTCCATTCCAAGTTTTTTAAAGAATCTCCATACTGCTTTCCAGATAGGTTGCACCAATTTGCAGTCCCACTGTTTGAATGTGCCTTTTTCACCATATCCTCTCCAGCACTTATTGTTGTTTGTATTTTGGATAGCTGCCATTCTGACTGGGGTGAGATGAAGTCTTAGAGTAGTTTTGATTTGCATTTCTCTAATTGCTAGAGATGTTGAATATTTCTTCATATATTTGTTTATTGATTGTATATCTTCTTTTGAGAAGTGTCTATTCAGTGCCTTAGCTCATTTATTTATTGGGTTGTTTGATTTTTGGTGTTAAGTTTTTTGAGTTCTTTATATAGCCTGGTACTAAACTGTGGAAGCAACCTAGATGTCCTTCAATAGATGAATGGATAAAGAAACTGTGGTATATATACACAATGGAATATTACTCATCAATAAAAAAATAATAAAATTATGGCATTTGCAGGTAAATGGATGGAATTGGAGAACATCATGCTAAGTGAAGTAAGCCAATCCCAAAAAACCAAAGGCAAACTGTTCTCTCTGATTAGTGGATGTGATGCATAAGGGAGGTGGGGGTGGGGAGCATGGGAGAAATGGAGGAACTTTGGATGAGAAAGTGGGGAGATAGGCTAGGGGAGGGAGAATGGGAGTAGCAAAAATGGTGGAATGAGATGGACATCACTATCCTAGGTACATGTATGAATACAGGAATGGTGTGACTCTGTCTTGTTTGCAACCAGAGAGATGGAAAATTGAGCTCTATATATGTACTATGACTTGACATGCATTTAAAAAATAAATAAATAAATTGATGATCAAAATAAAATAAAATAAAACAAGAAAAAATATATGAACCTCCCTTTACAGAATGCTATCATTTCTCTACTTATATAATAAAGCACTTTGAATCTCTCTGTATCTGTTTTATAGCTAGGTCCTTTAATAAATATTTTGTTAGCTATTAACTGATCATTTTCTGAAAAGAGTGTTTGTGCACTTTTTTGTGCAAAGAGTCTTTTCCTGCACTTATTTTTCATTTTGTTTAAAGAAATAACAAACAAGTTATTCCACAAGTCATTTTTTAAAGATTCAATAGCCCCAAGTAATGTGGTATATAAAAACACCTGCCCCAATGAAACCAGTGTCTGTATACTATATAAATAAAAAACATTGTGAACATCTTTATTTGAATTCAATTGTGAATTTCACAAAGGTTTTTGTTGTTGTTGTTTTGTTTTTTATATTCCATTATAGAACTTAATATGTTGGTGAAAGACACATTTTTTCCCCATTTCCCTGTGTAAATAATACATTAATAAATGATATGGGCATTTATTAGTAGTGTAAGTAGTGTATTAAACACTTTTGTAAATTAAAATAGTATCAGCGAGGCCAATTTTAACATGGTCATTTAAAGAGCTGTTGAAATTTTCTCATTAAAATTAATTCTTATAACAGTAATGGGAGCTAGTAAAGAAAAATGTATTCACTTGAGCATTCAGAAAAACTTAAAATATCATTTACTTCTGATATCCATTCTTCCACCTAAACAAGAAGAATGGGGAAGGGGCTTGAGATAGTTTCATTTGGTCACAGTCAAGCCTTTTTTTTAATAGTCTGATATCTCAAAATACTGTAGCATGCTCACATCTGATGGGCTGGAATGTGTGCATTCCTCTATCTTTACATACATATGGTCTAATGAATGACTGATACATTTGTAACAAAGTAGATCTATGTAAAAATCACTTATTTCATTTCAAGATATCTATGAATTTATTTTGGTGTTGTATTTTGAATCAGTAATATGTATTAGCTTTTAGGTTCAGTTTTAAGTTTATTTAATTAAGAAAGAATTTGCCAATTTACAAAAACTTTATTTTGGTGGGTAAACCACATCCACATCCCTTGTGTATGTAGTTTTGGGTTTTTAGTTTTTCAGAATACTTTCAAAAGATAAACAGGATTTTATTAATAAAGGCTTTCAATTCCAACATTTATAGGTTGAAGTGGCAATGTGTATAAATTTTGTAATCATTTTTTAGCATGTATTCCTGTTTAAAATAGCTCCAAAGAAAACTTGTTTTTTCCTATTGGAAACATTTTCTTATGTGTGTATTGGGCTTTCCACATTTGCAAATTGCTTCTCCATCAATACCTCAAACAATGCCTGTTATATTTGAATAAAAGTATGAATAAATTTGCTGTCTCATTTTATTATCACAACTTCCCTTTGAAATTCAGTTTTATTACTTCATAATTAAATAGAGGAAACTGAAATTTAGAAGCCAAAGAGCTGCTTCTGGCAGGACAAAGGGGGAAACCCAGGATGAACTTAAGCCCAATCAGTCCTATTTGCTCTACATTTTTAATAAATAAAATTGTCACACCATCTCTCCTCTTGTTTTCTATTCTAGACACTATTCAACATGAATCCTACTGTTAAACATGTTTTAAATTTGTAGAAGTACCCATTTTACTAAAATTTAAGTAAAACCAATTTTTCTTAAGTCAGCAAAAACATGTTAGGCGTCTGCTATGTGCAAGGCATTGAATACAACAAACATAAATTCTGACCTCTTGAAAGGCACAGAGTCAAACATGTAAAATCAATGATAGAGTATGTTGTTGGAAGGTGCTTGATACTGTAGAGAAGTAAGCAGCAAGGACAAGGTTGCAATATCAAAAAGGATCACCAAAGAAGATACCTTAGCCCACTTGCTGTTGCTATAAGAGAATAACTGAGACTTGGTAATTTATAAGGAAAGTTTATTTAGCTCACATTTCTGGAGGTTAGAGGTCTGAGAGCATGGTGCTGGTATCTGGTAATGGTCTTATGTATGGTTAATATTGGAAAGAAATGTGGGCAGGCATAGAAAAGGCAAAGCACAGATGGTAGGGGCTCATTCTACACCAAATTCTCCCTGGAGAACAAATCCACTCTCAAGAGAGTCATTAATCCCCCTTTATGACCTAATCAGCCTTTAATGTCTGGCAGTCAAATTTCAACTTTAGTTTCAGAGGGGACAAACCATATTCAAATCATAGAAGAAGATCTGACTTATATCGTGATAAAGAATTAGATAAAGAATTGAGAAAGGTGGAGGAACAGGCCAGGGTGGTATGTGTGACGTGGGTTCCAGACAGAGAGAAGATGACCTGTGAAACTGAGTCAGGGCAGCCTGACAGAAGATGAGACATCAGGATAGCTGAAACTGATGGCGGATTGATCAGGTCAGAGGATCAGGGGAGTGGGAGGAGCAGGTGACAAAGATCATCTGGGCTTTGTAGACTGTTAAAAGGGGTGTGGTTTTTACTTTTAGTGAGACAGAAAGTTGTTTGAGGGTGTTGAGCAGAGGGGAGACACAGTTTAACTCATGGTCCAGTGGGACTGGTCTGCCACTGTGTTGAGAGGTGATTGTGGAATGTGATAGAAACAAAAAAGACCAATTCACAAGCTGCTAGAATAATCAAAGTGACAACAGATGACAGCACAGACAAGTGTGATAGCAGTGTATATGATGTGAGGTTGATATATTTTGCATTTGCACATTGTGGGATTTGCTAATGCGACTAGATGTGGAGCATAGGAGAAAAGAAAAAATCAAAGGTAACTCCAAGGAGTCTGGACTTAGCAACTACTAATATGGGATTGCCATTGCAATGGTCTGATTTTGGCTTGAGATACACTGACGGTCCATTGAGATTGGAAGCCTGGTCCCCAGAGTGGTGGTATTGGAAAGTACTATGAAACTTAAGAGATATGTCATAATGTGAGGTCATTGTGTCATGCCCTGAGAAGGTAGTTCTCATTTGACTTCATAACTGTCATGAGAGGATGTTTAGAGAAGGAGCATACCCAGCCCCTGCCATCCTTTTTGCTGTTGGCTTGCTCTTGTTCTTATTGCCCTCTGCACTAGGAGGTAGTGCAGACAAGAGACAGCCTTCTCCATAGAACTTTTGCCATTTAGTCTTTGAACCTCCAAAACTGTGAGCTAAATAACTTCTTCTTCCTTACTTGTAACTTTTGTCAGATTATAGCAGTGCAAAGCTGACTAACATTACCATCAACCAATACAGAAAAGATTGTGGGGATATCTGGTTGGAGAATGGAAGGTTTACCATGTTTAGTTTGACATGCCAATAAGAGGAAATACATAAGCAATTTGGATATAAATATCTGGAGTTGAGGGGAGTCTGGATCGCTTATATTAATTTATAAGTTATGAAGATATATAAATTATATGTAATGCTTTGACGTAGGATCAGATCAGCTATAGTGAGAATTTAGGTCAATAAGAAAAAACAACCAAGAACAGGGTGATATAGGGTTTCCTTTGAAGAAGGGAGAAACATAGCATATTTATATGCTGATAGGAATGATCTAGTAGAGAGAGAATAATTGTTAGCATTTGAGTAAATGGAAGAATTTCTGGAATGTTTGGAGAGGTAAGAGAAATAGGATCTAATCCAAGGTGAAAGGGGTTGGTTGTTTGGAGGTATAGATAGCTTATGTAAAGTAACAGGAAAGAAGGCAGAAAATCAACACACCAGTCAATGGTAGATATAGTGATGAAGTTTGGAATGCTTCTATTACTTAGTGAACTAGGAAGGAAAGAGCGATGATGAGCATAAGAAGGGCGGAAAGGTTAATTGCTTGAGGATTCAAGAGGAGAAAGTATAAAAAAATTATTTGTGGTAAATGGACTTGGGAAAGAGAGTGTGATAACTGGCTAGCAATAAGGGCCTATCTGGGTTCTATTGGGCATGAATTGAAAGTGATGCTGGTCAGCAGGAATCTTGTGATCATCATCATCATCATCATCATCTGTCTGAATGTGGGCATGGAAAATTAGAAAAGTGTGCTTAAGCCAGGGTTGGATGATGTAAAGGAGGATAAGGGAGTAAAATACAGGCAAAAGAATAATTTAAAGATTAACCACAGAGTTTAAGTGCAATAAAGAGTGCAGTGAGGCTATGAGGGAAGGGAAGAGTTGGGCAAGGGTAGTACAATGAATGAGTTGGAAGATCCAGTGGGCCTGAAAGATCTTGGAGTCTGTGACCCAGAGAGAATGAACTGAGAATGTAGAAAGCAGTGTTCAGAATGCAAAAAACTTTGAATCAAGATTATGGAAAGTTTTGAATCATTGAAAAAGGAAAAGAATTACTAACTGACCCAGCTATCAAGAAGTAAGATGAAAATAGTACTGACAAGAGGGACGGGCTTTATTAGATAAGATCTTTGAAGAAAGTGGGAGAGTGGCAAGATAACCTATATAGTTTGGTAACACAAGATTCAAAGTTGGTTATTCCAGGGAGAGGAAATAATGGTCAGAATGCATCTAAAAATAGCAAAGATATCTGCTCAACCGCAAGTCTACTGTAGTGAGAGACTGACAATTTCTTTAAGGAGCAAGGAGTGAAAGGAAACTCAGTAAAGAAGAAAGCAATGAGAAGGGTAATTGCTGGTGATGAGCTTCCTTCCAGCAAGAGAAGATGCAGTGGATCTAGCAGTCTCAGTTTCCTGGGGGTACAGATATAAAAAGAATATTAACTTGTGTGAGTTTAGCAAGCATGATGGTGAGGTTGTGAGTGGTGAATGAGTAGTGGGTGGGCTGTTGCCTCTCTTTACTTCTTCCATTGGAAGAGAGGATGGAAAAGGAAAAGCTCATTCCTGGTCTATGCAGTTCCCTCTTGGGAGAATGGAACTCAACACATACATAGCTACATTGATGTTCAGATGTGTACTTTTCTAGATCATTACCCTCTCTCTTGGTTTTTCTAATTTCCCTTTTAATTTTTTCTAAAATTTATAAGTGTGAGATGAATAGAAACCAGATCAGAAAATCATGCAATTGGTATTTATTTCTTCTTTTCTTGCCAGCAACTTTCAGGCAAAAAGAAGTTACACAATATGGTATTTTCTCACAGGAAAATGATGATTCATTTATGAAAATAAGATATTATGTACTACATCTTCATACTTTATGCACAAGTGATATGCAATTTGTATTCAATTCAACAAACTTTCATTACATGTCTACTCTTTGTTAGACAGTATATAAAGTATTGTGGGGGTATAATAGTATGCAGTCTCTGCCCTTTAGGGTTGTACAACCTCAGAAATTAATAAAGGAGAAAATCACATTGTAATAATAGAAAATATGAGATAGATGTAGTAGAATTTCACATGATAGAGGTAAGTTCCAACCGGGAGAATTTAAGAGAATCAGAAAGAAGGTACTTGATATTGGTTCTCAAGAATGGTAGGATTTTGCCAAGTGGAAAGAATGGATGGAAAATAGAAAATTGTAAAGTATACAAAATTATATGTACATTTAGAACATTCAAAACAACTACAAAAAGTGAAAAAAGATATTATAGTGTAGGATAACATAAAAATAAAGGCAAGATCAATAATATAGAAGGAGATTAATCAATTTCCATGCATGTATGAGTTTGTCAGGATGAACCCAACTACTATCTGTAACTATAAACTCTAATAAACTATACAGCTCTAATAAAATAAAATATATAAGAAAAAAGATATATAGCTATGTTGCTCAGGAATGTTAACAGGTGGAATTCAAACTAAGAATTATGAATTGGAGCTTTTGAATTGAATGCAAATTTTAATGATCAATTCTGGAATAGTTATTTTTGCTAAAAGCAACCCCTCCAGATAATAACAGTAAACACTGTTACTATTTATCAGTCAGAAGCCTTGCAAAAAAGTGAGCATTTTAAATACTTTATCTCATTTAAATCTTAAACATTAAGGAAAGTCTTAGAGTGGTCAGTGGAGTTGACCAGGTTTGCATGGTTCATCAGCTGTATGATAGAAAGACCACATCTGTTGGATTCAAAGAACATTTTACCCAGAATACATCTTCATTAAGTGACTTAATTAGCTTTATGTATTTTAAAAATGAATTAGTTAATTAAAGAAGGGAGGTTGGATATTCAGACAGCCTGGTTGATTCTTATCTCTGCCTCTAGCTAACTGTACGATTTTGAGTCAGTGATTTTATCTGTAACTCTCAGTTTTCTTATCTATCAAATAACAATAATAATGTTTCAATCTCATAGGACTGATGTGATGATACATGAAAAATAGTTTTTGTTAGTGTTATCTGGGTTAACCCCATGATTGCAAATCTATAATTAGTTCCTTGACATAAGTAAAACTATACAATTTGATTTTGAATCAGTATCCATGTTTGGAATACTAATATCTCATAGTTAATTGGCAGCATTAACTTCTTTTAAAAATATTAATGGTCTTCAAGTCAAACAGACCACTCATGGAATGATGCATATATAATAAATTTATATGCAAAATAAGAACATTAATTTGATTTGTGTGATTTTCAAAAACATTTTTAGGTATTGCAGTGTTTATGATAACATTTTCTTGTTACATTTCTGTCTTTCAATCATGAATTTTATTATTCACTTCCGTGACAAGGAATCAGAACCATTGAACATGACTCTCCAGCTACACATATATGAACATGCTGTATGATTAACAGTACCACCAGTTCCAGAAACTTACTCTATCTAGCTATTTCATTTTGTTTTTAGACAATCTTAGGGGAATTTTACAAAATAGAATTTTACTTTATAACACAAAGGGAAAGCCAGATGTGAAAACAAAAGTAAGTATCAAAATGGAAAATATTGTAGTGTTTAAATGTGAAAATTTAATACTAAATAATATTTAATACTATAAAAGATCTTATTTATTCTGCCAATATTCACTACCTCTTTGGTATAATTAAACATACAACTTCATGCAAAATGTTTCATGGCGTACAGCCAGAATATATATTTTAAATTCTAAAGAAAACAAACACTCAAATATAAATATATTTTTAACTAAAAGAAAGTAAACTCAATTATCCTTGTATTATGTGACAGTTTAGAGGAAGAAAGAGAAAAACAGACCCTTTCTATGTTATCAGGTAGATGAAAATTTTGCTTAAAATAGCAATTTTCAGTTGGGCACAGTGGCACATGTCTATATTCCCAGCACTTTGGGAGGCTGAGACAGGAGAATCCTGAGTTTAAGGCCAACCTCGGCAACAGTGAGGCTCTAAGCAACTCAGTGAGACCCTGTCTCTAAATAAAACACAAAATAGGGCTGGGGATGGGGCTCAGTGGTTGAGTACCCCATAGTTCAATCCCTGGTACCAAAAAAAAAAAGAGAGAAAGCAATTTTCATAAATAAAGATTTCTAACTCTTTTAAAAGCAATGAATCAGGATCTTAATGGAGTGCTTATCTAGAACACTCAGCCCTTATATAATACTGGGTGAATGGTGTACCTGTGGTCTTGATTCCAGTAGTTCTAGCATTGTTTTGAAAGCCATAGAAACAATATGAACAAACTAGGTGAATATTTCCCAAAGTGTGATCATGAGAGTACACATCAGAGGTGTTATCAGAAAAGGGGATTCAATATTAGACAATGTTAATTATTGAGAGCTTTCAATATGTACGATTATGCATTATAATTTTTTTAGCATACTCACTAGTTTATTGTTTGCTAAAATTATTTCACAATGGGATTGAATCTTTTAAGGACACATTAAAAAATGCATCGTTTAGGAAAGCTGAACCTGGAGGTCAAGTTAAATCCACTTCCAAAATATTAGCGTTACTTTCTTTTACTTTTTCCTGTACTTTTGTTAACTACAGCATGGTCAAGGCAGTCCTTCCCACTTCCTTGATTTGCTCAGCCTGTTTCTGGCACTGTCATTTTATCTACTCCCAATGACACTGGCCAGCAATCAGGTGCTGCTGATTCATAACTTCAGAGACCAACTGATGACCCAGTCCTTTAGGTGAGCAGTATCTACAATGCATATAGCTTCACTAGGTGCTGTGGTTGTTCCATAAAATAGTATCCAGCAGGTGAGTGGGAGAGAAAAGCAAGTCTGTAGCTGTTGCGTGACTAAACCTAGAGTCTAATCGAGAGAAGAAATTAGGCCTATTTTTGCTGCTGAGAAGAGAGAGAGAGAGAGAAAAACCACTAGATTTCTCATGAGGAAAAAGATGAAATTTCAGCTTTTTTGTTTTAAATGCTGACTTGCCAACAATATGTAGAGATGAAAATTTATTTAAATTTAAATTTTATTTTAAATTTAAAAAATTTAAATAATTTTTTTTTATAAATCACATTATTATAGTTATTGGATTATTGGATTTTGCTAAAAAAAAAATTCTGTTGTGCCCATGCCTATAATCCCAGTGATTCAGAAGGATAAGGCAGGAGGATGGCAAGTTCAAGGCCAGCCTCAGCAACTTAGTGAGACTCTCAGCAACTTAAAAAGACCCTGTCTCAAAATAACAAATACAAAGTGCTAGATATAGCTCAGTGATAAAAACCACTGGGTTTAATCCTCAGTACCAAAAAAATTTTTTTTCTTTCTTTTATAAACCTTAAGGTTACTATAAACATTTCATGTACTCAGATAGGTAGACTGTCTCAATCATCTAGAAAATTTTCTTCACAGTTGCTTTATTTATTGTGAAATATTACAGCTTTCTAAGAGTCTGAGTGTAAGAGATTCCTTTAGAATGATCAAAAAAGTCAGATTTCATGGTGATTATTTCCATAGATTAAATCATTCAGTCCATTGACCTTATTTTCTTTATTTGTGATTGGGGATGCTGAAGAGAAGAGTAGAAACACACACACACACACACACATAGGAAAAGGTACATATATACACACACACACACACACACACACACAGATTCTTAGGGTACATATATACACACACACACACACACACACACAGATTCTTAGGATATTAATAGCCAGACTCTGCTTTGACAAAGATAAAAAAAAAATCCCTCAAAGAGCTTACAAAGAAATAGATAGAATCAAATGTGACACAAAAGTAAGAGCAACATGCTGTGGAAATTCAGAGAAAGGGATACTTGTTACCTGGGAACTGCTGGAGAAAGCTTCCTGGTGGCAATAGAAGCTATAGCCTGTGATTAATAGCTATGGCATTAACGACAAGAGATTGGAATGATTACAGGGGGAAAGGTGCAGACTAAACTAGATGACTGGGTCACTTATGTCTGTTGTAAACCATAGGAATTCCTCACAGTTCTGGGATAAGCAGTCCAAGATTAAGGCGCCAGCAGATTCAGATTCTGGTGAGGGGACTTCTGGTTTGAAACAGTTGTCTTCTCACCATGTCCTCCCATGGCAGAAGGGGTGGAGGATTTCTGTTGGCCTCCTTTATAAGGGCATTAATCTCATTCACTGGAGGTTCTGCCCTTCTGATCTAATCACCTTCCAAAGTCTCATCTCTTAATATCATTTTGAGGGTTAGGACTTCAACACAGGAATTTTTGAGAGACACAAATATTCAGACCATAGCTCAAGCATTGGAATCTGTGATTTGACCTGGAAGATTTCTCCAGGTTTTGCAAGCTACCTTCTATCTCGCGCATTCAGTTTCTTCTATCCAGGTTGCTATTATCCCATGTGTCTCCAGGAGTAGTTTTTTTCTGCTTAACCCATTCAGACTGACAATATTCCCTTTAAACTTTTGATTACTTCTCAAAATGTTGCCTGTGGTATTACATTGCCTGTTCCTCTACCCTGTCCTGCTTCTGCATCTGGGACACTGCGTCTCCCATCTCCAGCTTTCCTGGAAGGTGCAGTTAGACCGATGAACATGAACCTAAGGAACAAATAAGATGCCAGGAAATGATGGCTGTGTTCAAGGAGAACTGTTCTTCAATTTAGAGCAAAAATTGTGGTAGGAGAAAGAGAGTTGACTGAGAGAAGGCTGGGAGGCAGATGGAAGCCCTCACATGAAATTAGTTTAAAAAAAACCAAACTCAGACTAGTTTTTTTTTTTTAAAGAAGTGATAGAATATTTAATATATTTAATCAAGGAAATAACATGGTCTATATTTTTCATTGTGAAGGTGAATTTGGTGGCTATGAATAAAATGAATTGGTGTGGCCCATGCAATAATAGTTAATAGAACTTGATCTGAAGTCATAAAATTGGGAAGGCGAAAGTGAAGGAAATATGAGATTATGAGTGATTAGAAATGGTGCAGAGAAAGAGGCATCAAAGATGCAATCTCCAAGAAAGACAGGATAACAAGGTTCTTTGAAACTCAATGTATAGGAACCATAAAGATAAACAGGAAAGTTTAAGAGAAGAAGGGAGTGGTTTCAGGCCCGGAGCAGGTAGTATGGAGAGATAAAAAATAGACTGAATTTGGAGCAAGAAATTGAATCTCATCTTGGATAAAATGTGACTTTTGTCAATCTTAGTTTTCTCAAGTGAGACCTCTCTTGTACACTGGTTGAATGAATCATTTGAAGTAGTTTTGAAGTAACTACACATGGTTGGTGCTTTACAAATTTTTTCTGGAAATGAATCTCCCAGGTAGAAAGGGCCTTCACCTGGGTCCCACTAGTCCAGTGACTTTCCTATGTTGAAACATATTCCCTAGATTTTGAACCAAATGACCTTTCTGCAGATACTTAGTCCCTTCCCGAGACAGAGAACTATTTACCTTGCAATATGACTCATTTTGTCTAGGACAGTCCTGAGTGCAAAGAATTCTTCGGTACTGTGTGTAAAGTATTTTCTGAAAGCATCAATTCTTAAACCTTGCTCTGTATGGACACTAACACAGCTTGTGGTCCTAGTGAGACTTGTCCAGGACTGATTTCTGGAGCGGCATAAAAATTTGTGCTGTAAAAAGTTTTCTGAATGATTCAGATGAGGAAGTTCTTGGACAGATATTACCCTAAAACTCTACTCCATGCCCTATCTTGACCTCCAAGTGATATCTAGAATAAACCTATCATGATTCAAGAAAATTTCTATTTTATCCCCAATGATTTTCTTTCCAACTATGATATAAAATTATATGGGTACAGTGCTTTGGGAAAACAATGACACACATAAAATAATGTGAGACATTATCTTAAGATGAAAATTTATTTTAAGAAAAAGGTGAATCCCTAAGTAGCATGTTTTACCATAACAGCTTATGTTTATTGAACATTTCCATATGCCACCTATATTATATGCCTTTTTCTAATATTCACATTCGATATTTTCCCCTCATAAAAATAGTTTAGGTTTCAAAAATTTAAGTATCTATCCCAGGAAAATTTTAAATACAAAAAGTTACAGCTCAATTTTAAATACCACATTTTATTGCCTTACTTAAGAAACTGAAGATATGTTTTTTCTTTTATAGCCAAGATGGTCTTTAAGGATCTTTATGGATGTGGTACCACAAGAGAGATGTACATCCACACTAAGAAGTAAGACCTCCTATTTCATCTAGTAGTAGGTTTTTGTTAGTTTTTCTTCAATTCGTTTGCATTATCATCATGTTGCCAGTGGTGCATTAAAGCAATAATAATTTGACTCCAAGGATGGATTCATTTGTATTTTCTGTGGGAAGTGTTTTCCTGTGGCCTTAGCTCCCTGGAGAAGCCTTGTGTAGTGAGCTTGTAGTAATAAAAGTTGGCAAGCTCTGAGAATGGAATGAGAAGAAAAGGAAAAATGAACAACTAGACTAGGTTTGTCTGTTTTGCAGTTTTGCAGTTTTGCTTGTATCAGTTTTGCTATGTATCTGGGACTGATGTTTTAATTGTCTGGTTTTTAAGGCTTGAACAATATATGCTGAAATATTCCTGTTAGGTTGATTATGATAGGGAAAAGGGACCAATATCTCTTACTTTTTTTAACCAGCAGTTCTCAGTAATAGCTGCATTCTAATATCATTTGAAGAAGCTGAATAATTATTGATTCTTAGGTTTTCCCAGAGACCAATTATAATCAGAATCTTTGGAATGGAACATAGATATAATGCATTTTAAAACTCCCAGGTGATTCTAGAAAATAGCAGGGTTGAGAACCACAATTCACTCTGTGTTTGGAATCAAACCTGGAATTGTGTGGTCTGCCCCATCCTTACACATGAACAACAACAATAATAACAAAACTACTCTGAACACCTTTATCATTAGTGAAAGGATAAACTGAAAGTTTTATTTGTGTAAGCATAGCAAATTCATTAAATTTATGAGGAGAGTTTTTTAAGTAGAAATATGGACAATTCTCAGAGATAAGAGAAATAATGCTGAGATAACTTCTGAAAATCTGAGGATAAAATTATAATTTAAAGTTCACTTGGATAAAGCCCAGTTTTTAAATATCTTCATAATAATATATCTGAGTTTATTTGAATGCAAATTATTAAAAAGTTAAAATTTTATTTGTTTTTACAATTTTGATGAAAGCTTTGCTTTCAGACAGGATAATTTTTCATTATCAAATTTGCAGATATACTCAGGGAATTATATTGTGGACATTTTTGCTGACATGACTTATTATCGTGGTTATTGCTCTACTGCCCTGTGTCACTTTCATGGCCAAAGAGAGCTGGAGAATTGAAGAGGAAAAAAAAAAAAAGCTTCACTATTTATTTGATTCCTTTAGTTAACATTTTCTATTTTTTTTTAATTTTTTTTTTAGTTGTAGATGGACACAATGTCTTTATTTTATTGCTTTGTATGTGGTGCTGAGGATCGAACCCAGGGCCTCACGCATGCGAGGCAAGCGCTCTACCGCTGAGCTACAATCCCAGCCCCTAGTTAACATTTTCTTTTGCTGTTGGAGGTTCAATAATATCATGATATTTATTTTGCTTTACTTGAAACAAAGATATTTTTGATTTGTCATCTACCCAATTTTTCTACAAATGGCAGACCACATGTGGAAGTTGCTTTAGAGTATTGGCTGAATGTTGGAATCTTTTTTGTATCTCACCAAGGTTTGTTTGAACTAAACGTTAAGTACTAGCTCTCAGACAACTGTACGTGTTGTGAACAGACCCAAAGTGTCCCAACATGCCAGTGGTATATCATAATGGTTACTGTAAAGACACACAGCCTGAAATTACCTTGATTATGGGGGGAGGGGGTCCTACAGTGTACCTGTGATTGACTCCCAGAAGGCTAAGGGCCAGCCAACTGCTGAGGGCATTTATTGTGATGCACTCTTTAAGTGGTCTCAACAGGACACCAGGAGACTGAAAATGGAGTTGTTTAGACATTCTTTTGCCAAGAGTGATTTCTAGTTTTGATGTTATTATGAAAACTCTTTGTGGTTCCCACAGTCTTTTCCTCACATAAATCCTTGCTTTTGTGATATACTTTCACCTCATTCATTTTCAAGGCAAGTTGGTTTGGTGCCATTTGATTTTCTAATTGTTTTCTTCTTCAATTCTTCTCTCTCTCTCTCTCTCTCTTTTTTTTCCCCCCTTTATTACTTTCTTTCCCTTCCTCCCTTCAAATGTTGGCCATAATCAGAACATGACTTAGTCAAGGACTATCTACAGAATGTTTTTAGTCCACAGTACTGACACTTTGCAGTTGTTAGGGGTTGTTTTGAAGGGCATAAATTGAGTTATCAGTTCAGAATGTTTAAGCTCCTTTCTTTTTTCTGGTGCTTTTATCTAGCTTCTGACTTTTAGATCCTTTTGCATCATTTTGCAAGGTTTTTATAAAGTCATCCCTTTGTGAAAATGTACTGCTTTGTTGAATGTCGTGGAATTTTTATTGATTTGCACGGTTCCTTCATCTTGGGACAAATCCTCAGTTACCTCGGATGATGTTTTTTTGTGTTAGCATTCCTTTCATTGTTTGCTATTTGTGTTCTCTTTGACGTTTTGATTTTCCAGATTTCAAGCAAAGGTTTTATCTTGAGTTGTCAGTGTAGTTTCCAACATTTTATGTTTGAATATTTTTCATGAAGGTTAAGGTTTTTTAAAAATAATATGATTAATAATCACATTGCTCTTCCCTTAATTGGTACTATTGGGTAGAGTTTACAAAGCTTGCAACCAGAAGTTGTGCTTCTCTTTATATGACTGATGATCTGGACTTGCCCTTTCTCTTATACTATAAGCTGCACCTTGGCTCCTGAGCTGTTATTGAAGTCAAATGCCTTTTTTACTCATTTCACAAGTTCGTTTTGAATCTTGTATGATACAAGGGACCCTTTGTTAACTGCAAATTATTGTACAAAAGTAAAGACCACTGTTATAACAAAAAAAGAAAAATTTAAAAAAGAGAAAAGCACAAAGGTGTATATTTTAATCAACTTTCAGTTTTTCTAAATATGAGCATAGTGAAATTGTAGCATTTGATGAAACAAATATGAGCAGGAAAGAAAAAAATATAAAATAATGTCAGAGTATAGAGGAAAAGATGAATAGTTCAGTTTGAGACAGTATCTAGGAAAGAAAAGCTGTTTGGATATAACTCAGTTGTATAGTTTATTATGACAAAATTCATAATGAAAAACAGTGAAGAAATTTGATGTGTTATTTTGATGAATATTGCTTAAATAGAAGAGATTACAGAAGAGCTGAAGATAGATGGAGCAGACATGAATAGAGTAATGAGCAAAAACTTGGTCAAACATCTGAACACACACATCTAGGGGAAGAAAGCTTTATTCTAAGATAAAAGCAGCTTCCTTAACTCTAATTGCATATATAAAAGGTATATCTCTGGGGCTTGGATTGTGGCTGAGTGGTAGAGCGCTTGCCTCGCATGCGTGAGGCACTGGGTTCGATCCTCAGCACCACATAAAATAAATAAAATAAAGATATTGTGTCCATCTACAACTAAAAAAAATATTTTAAAAAAGGTATATCTCTGACACACATATAGAACTTATTTAGAATTAAGTGATCTTTTTTCTTATTTCTCCTCAAACATTGCCCATGTCTATTAAACTGCATTTGGGAAAGTTGATGTACAAGGGGAAATTTGTAAAGATACATTGTTTCATGATAGCTTCTGGAGGTTCTATATAGATGCAGTAGAAAAATACAAATTTTAAGAGATTTGCTCTCAAAGCCTCCCTAGCTTTCTTATCTTAACAGGGAACTTTGACATGGGGCAGTGTTTCTCAAAATTTTATGTGCATGTGAATTCCCTGAAGATCTTGTGAAACTGCAGATTAAGGTGCAGTAGATCTGGTTCTAAGAATGCCAGGGGTTCTTGATGCTGTTGCTCTGCCGTGAGCCACACTGTGATTAGCAAGGAAGTACGGTATTTAATTTACTTGTATTATATTGCATAGTTAACAAGAAATAGAATTCAGAGCCAATATTCTTCGTATTGCAACTCAACAAAATAGACACTAGTTAACCATAAAGTTTCTCCTTTTCTTCAGAAGCATGAATTTTAACTGATAAGCAAAACTAATATGAACAAGTGTACTCCCTCATCATTCATGTCTATCATTGGGTCATGATTCATGGGAGTCTTCAGCTGGGAAAATCAACTGCACTGGAAACTGGTGGTTGGCCTTTCTTCTATAATGACCCTCTCCACTGTGCTCCAGCTCCTCTGAACCAAGCCTCAGGTCACAAGCTAGACTTATGGCAGCCTCTTCCTCTTCTGCCCCCAAAACAGTGGGTTCCTATACTTCTGTTTTTCAAACATACCATCTATTACTATCTTTATGACTAGTTTTACTAACTTTTCTGAATTATTGATGTATATGTGTATATATAGACATATATATGTACATATGCATATATGTACTTGTTTTTATCAGTATTTTCAATAATACGCATTATTCTATGTTGATTCTTGAAAATTTTGATTAATTTACTAGAAGACTGTGCTTTTTTTGAAAATGACCTGAAGCTTTGGCAGTTAATTGTCATAGTTTAACAATAGACAGTGCTCTGGCTACAAGAGGTAAATCTATGTATCTTTAGGTATTTATTATCTTACTTTTCTCATTGAAATCTTATTTTAAAATAACTGTGTACAATCATCATTTGCAAATTCATATTTTGTATTTGCCTGGTAGTGATGTTTATTATGTTTATAACATTAATCAGGAGGGTATATTTACATTGATATTTCATCAATACATTTTATGCTCCAATAAACCAGTTTTGAACTATTAATCTAAGTGTTGGGAATCAAGAATTTAAAGAAACTTAATCATAACAAGAAAATGTTACAAACACAACAGACATAACATGGGATACATGCTTCTGAAGAAAAGTTATAATAGCTAGCATCATCTTTGTAGGTGTGTGCACATCCTTTAATAATTGGTGATTTTAAAATATGTTTGATAAACTCAGCAAACACTGTATTTGTATATTTCAAATTGGTTAAATATGTTAGCAAAATTGCTTCATATTTTTTTTCTTCTGCAACTTGCAAACCCTTGGCAAAATGACTGCTAGTGTGCAGTCACCTTGAAACTTCTATGCATCTCATCTTGAGAAATTTTGCACTGAACCACATTTAGAAAATGGCTATGATGAGGATTATAAAGGCAAGCTTTACTGCAGAGTTTCAGAAGCTTGCTGACAATGCTTTAGTAGTATAATTGTGTGTGTGTGTTCGTGCACATGTATGTGTGGACATGGGCATGTTTTATATTACATTTAATACAACTACATCAGATTAGTACTGATATTGTGGATGATGTTAGATCCAAAACAAAATAGTTTCCATGAGGATGACAGCCATTTCTATTAAATTGCATGTTCAGATTTTGTGGTTTCATATAGCAAATTCCCATTCACCCCAGCCTGGTTTATAAATCTCCAATCATGAAAGTGTTTTAAGCAAATTTCTATATTTATGGGTTACACAATACATGTTATGTTTGTGCATCAAAGCAATTGCTTCTAGATGATTTATGGTCTCTTTTCCACATGGTAATTGCTCATCATTTTACAGCTACTGTCTTTGACCCTGTGATATTCTGACTCCACTTGACTTGCCCTGACAACCTCATGCTCTTAGAGATACATCTACTTACCATAAGAAGTAGATCCCAAATGTCTACTTCCAGTCTTCACCTTTTTCAGGAGAGTATAACAGCGTCTCTCCTTGGACATCCACAAATACCTGAACAAAACCTGTTCAAAAATGATTAGTTACTTTTATTCCCATCTCTACTTCCAGTCTGTTCTATTCATTTTTTTTCTATATCAGTTAATGGCATCATCGAACTTCCTATCACTCAAGCTAGAATCCTCAGCACTGGATCACTTGGTGCTTTTAATTTTATGTAAGAAATATTTTTCAGTGTTTTCTTCTTCTCTACCTCTCTGACCTCTACTGCTTGCTCTAGTTCAGGCTCTTCTCAGCTTTGTCTCCTTGCATACACTGTTGGCCCAGCTCTCTTGCTGATCTTGCTGCTGACAGTGTTTCCATTGCCTTATTCCTTCTTAGCCCCCAGAGAAACTGATCTCAAATGTGACCCTATCATTCTCTTAGACCCTTCAGTGACTCCTAGTCTCTTGCAATTTAAAAACTACTATTCCTTTAGTGAAACTGTATCCACAATCTTTCAAATTAAATATTCAAAAATTCAAAAAAATTGGGGGAAAGATGATACTAGTTGAAGAAGTATATGTGAGTACCACCATCTAGTATTTTAAAGTGGAACAACTTTATATTATGCTTTAACAGATTGAAATTTAAAAGCTTCAATGTTCCTCAGATGACTAATTTGAATCAAATATTATTAAGCCTACTGCATTCTGTAGAAAGGAATGACTGACTATTTAATTTTTGCATATACAACT
Organism: Geosciurus inauris; assembly: GCA_004024805.1. Classification (NCBI taxonomy): domain Eukaryota; kingdom Metazoa; phylum Chordata; class Mammalia; order Rodentia; family Sciuridae; genus Geosciurus; species Geosciurus inauris. Next base: position 54,036 of record PVHX01009764.1, read on the forward strand.
CACGTATGTGGTACATTTATCTAAGCAAATTTAGTTTCCTTTCCTGAAACTTTATTTTGAACAATGTGATTCCAAGCTGACTTTTCCACAGGAACAAGTTATATGTGGGAGTAATGCTCCTGGAAAACTACCAGAAAACTGTGCATATCATGAAATAAACAAGAAAAGAAAAATGAAATGAAATTTGGACATGAGTAACATTTATCAAATAGTCATCAAAAATGGGTCTCATAGATCAAGAGCTAGATCTTTGGTAAAAACACAACAACAACAAATCCATATGCTTTGGTCAGTTGAGTTACTAAGAAATATTTACACTGTTATTTTTAACAAGTTTAACACCAATCTTCATCTTCTACTCTTTCCATCAAATCTTCCTTCTCAGTCCTCATCACAATAAAATGTTGCTACTGTCCACCCAATTTCTCAGGCCAAAAGCCTACATATAATCTGTTAATATTCTTTCCTTCATCCCCAATAAATAACTTAACAGCAATTTCTTAGGGCTCTTCCATCAAAAGATACCTTAAATCTTTCTACTACTTTTTGTCTCTGCCACTTCCTTCTAGTCCATTATCTGTCATCTGAAGTCTTTAAATCTCTTCCTAATATTCTTGACACTTCCATTCTAACCCACTTATATCCATTTTTCTATAGCAAGGAGACACTAAACACAAATCAGATCACTTCACTCATCCGTTGAAAACCATCCAAGTTTGCCACTACTTTATGAAATTCATACTCCTTGCCATTTCCTGTATGATCCTACATGATCTGGTCTTGTCTCCCATTTTTGGATTTGTCTCCTACCACTCTCTCCCTCACTTATTTTATTCAAGGCATGCTAGACTTTTCGGTGGATTGTCTTACATTCAGACTCCTTCCTGCCTTGATAGCTCTGAGCTATACTTGGGACACTTTCTTGGAATTCTTTTTACAAGCCTGGATTTGTCCCCTCATCATGGTCTCAACTCCCAAATTACTACCTGTTATAAACTCATTTGTACCTCTCACACATTCATATGTTGAAGTTCTAACTCCTACAACCTCAGAAAATGATTGTATTAATCTGCCAGTGCTGCCATTACAAAATATCATAGACTAGGAAGCTTAAACAACAATAATTTATTTTCTTATGTTTCTGGAGGATGGAAATCTAGGATCAAGGTGAGAGTAGGTTTATTTTCTTCTTGGATATCTCTTTTATTCTGCAAATATCTCCATACTTGCTGTGTCCTAACATAGCCTTTCATCTGTATGTGTGTACCCTTGGTAACACTACCCTTCTTAAAAGACATTGGTCAAAGTGGATTGGGGTCCCACCCTTAATGATCTCATTTAACCATAATCACCTCACTAGAATATCCTATCTCCAGGTGTAGTAGTCCTAATTTATGCATGATTTCATTTTCTATAGTTTGATTATCTATAGTTGACAACAATCAAAAAATATTTAAAGGGAAATCTCAGAAATAAATAATATATGTATTACATTGCACATGATTCTGAGTGAAGTAATAAAATCCTGTGCTGTCTGGCTCTTTCCCATCCTGTATGTGAATCATCCCTTTGTCCAGCATATCCATTCTGTATATGCAACCTGCCTCTTAGTCACTATGTTACTTAACTTTTGTTCCTATGACCAAAATACCCAAAAATAAAAACTTAGAGAGGGAAAGTTTATTTTGGGCTCAGAGATTCAGAGATTCAGTTTATGGTTGGCCCACATCATTGCTCTGGGCCTGAGGTGAGGCAGAACATCACAGCAGAAGGGTGTAGTGGTTGAATGCTATCCAGTTAATGGTAAATTGGAAGCAGAGAAAATGTGAAAAGAGCCAGGCAAAGGGCATGTACCCTAGTAACCTAATTCCTCTAGCCTTTCCCCATCTCTGTACAATTATCATCATTCAGTTTTAGTCTATTCAAATTACTAATCCATCAAATAATCATTTGATGGATTAATTTGATGAATTAATCCACTGATGAAGTTACAGTTCTCAATGTAATCTTGTCACCTTTGAACATTCCTGTACTGCCTAACACATGCACTCTTTGAGGGACATTTTAAATTCTAAGCCATATCAGTTACTAAATAATAACCTATTATTATTTAGTAGATAGATTGTCAGAGCATTATGGTGCTTGTGTTGAAGTTGCCCTTATTTTACTTAATAATGGCCCCAAAGCACAGGAGTGGTGATGCTGACAATTTGGGTGAGCCAAAGAGTGCTCAAAGGAAGCATAAAGTGCTTCCTTTAAATTAAAAAGGTGGAAGTTCTTGATTTAAGAAAAGAAAAATTGTGTTCTGAGGTTGCTAAGATAGTAAGAATGTATCTTCTGTTCATGAGATTATGAAAAATATTCATGATAGTATTGCTTTTCCACCTCAAAATGCTAAAGTTACAGCCACAGTGAGAGATAAGTTATGTATTTTCTGTATAGGAAGAAACAGTATATATATATTGGGTTTGGTATTATCCACATTCATGGCTGCAGGCATCAACTAGGGATCTTATGAAATGTATCTACAAGTCAAGGAGAGAAATTAAAGAATAACCAACCTGGTTAACACCTTGAAGTCAGATTTCTGGCCTCCAGAATTGTGAGTAAAAACTTTTCTGTATGACACCTAGGTTGTGGTATTTTGATATGGCAGTCTTAGAAAACTTCAACACCTTCTCAGTAAGGCCTTTTCTGACCAGTCCAGTGAAACAAAAGTCCTTCACTCTCTATTCTACTGTCTGGTCACTGCAGTCTTATCAAAACAGGAATCTTATGTTGTCCTCTATTTTCAGCACTAGGGAAGTTGAGTGGACAATGGACTGACTGAATACTTGAGTGAAGGAATCATCCCAGAGACAACAAACCCAAAAGAAACAGCACATGTGCTGTGCATTAGTCAGCTTTCCATTACTGTAACAAATACCTGAGATAACCAATTTACAAAGATAAAAGGTTTATTTTGGCTTATCATCTCAGAGTTTATAGCCCATAATTGCTTGGCTTCACTGTTTTGAGTATGTGGCAATGCATCAAATTATGACAGAAATATGTAACAGAGCAAAACCACTCATCTCATGACCTGTGGCCTGGAGGTAAAAGAGAGAGGGGGCGGAGAGGGAGAGAGACACACACACACACATACACACACACAGACTGGGGTCCTACAACTCCCATTGAGGGCATGCCTTCAATGATATAAAGACCTCCCCCTAAGCTCCACCTCTAATTGATGAGACTATCTTACAGTATTGCCTCCCAGGGACCAAGTCTTCACTATGTGGGCCTTTGGGGGACATTTAAGATCCAAATTATAGTGGGCTGGGAAAAAAATTTGAAGAAGGGAACTTTATTAGCCCCTGCTTAGGAAAGAACAGTAAGACTAAAGATGCAATGTTTTTAGGTAGAAGGGTTAGTGGGACTTGAGGATTCTAGTAGAATGTGCATGAGAAGGAAAATGGCAGAACACTCACAGTGATTCAGACCAGGTAGCAGAACAACAGTGATTGTGGAGTTGCAAATATAGTGTAGCTGTCTTTCTAGAAGACTGCAGAAAATAAGAGTCAGATTATTAACTCAAGGCCTGATAGGAAGGGGAAACAAGACTCTCAAAGACTTTTCAATAATCCAGTCCTTTCATTCCAGCTCTAATGTGGCTGGATCTCTCTTTTGAAGGCAGCCCATCTATCTGTCACATTCTAGACATTCAGTCCCATTTTCCTTCCTTTGTATGAAGTGAGAAGCCCAAATCCTTCCTTAAATCTGACACTGCTTGGATTCACTTGCCACATGAACTTTCCTTGTAATTCAGATACCTGGCAGTGCTTGTGGTAGCTGTGTTTATTTTTTCTTATTTTGATTGCTTGCTGTTTGTTTAATCCTTGCCCAAGATGACTCATATTCTGTTTCTTTTAACAAGTCCTAATAAAGAGAGCTGATGTTTGATTAAAATTAAATTTCATTTGAGATCTTGATCTTTGCCCAAGACCCGAGAAAAGGCTACAGAACAGGAAAATCATGAAGCTTCTAACCAGCTCATAATTATCTAAAGACAACAGCTCCAGAAATTATGTAAAATAAAGTTTAAAATACGGAAGCAACAAAATCAGCTTGAAGAGCTTGTATTTGATGTTGTATAACTATTATAACACATTAACTGTGTATCAGTGCTACGTGTTTGTGTTATATTGGATTTCTCAATTGGTATAATTCATTGTCTATGTGAACTATCAGCCAGAACCTGAAAATTAGCTTGTAAGATAGAATCTGATGCTTTAATGGCATTATTAAAACCTGATTGAACTTGTATAAATACACTAATTGCTTTGAGGACCCAGGTTGTGATGATATTTTAAAAATATTATTGGAGAGATTGGAATGAGTCAAAATAACAGTTAAGTTTTGGTGGCTCTCATGACAGATTTATGAATGGAATTAGAGCTTCCTTAGTCAGCTTTTCCTTCTAAAACTTTTCAATGAATTCTATTTTATTTTTCTGAAAATGAACAGTGAATGTTTTAAGCATTCCCTGCTAAAATTCTTACAAATATGTGAAGTAGTCACTACTTTTATCATACTTTTACCCATGAGAAAACTGACATCTTACCCTGACTCTAGTCTATATGTAATAGAGTTAAGAATTAGACCCTACAAGTCTGATCTTGAAATTTCTTTAACTATTATTTATGTTAAATTAGAAGAAAACTTTTTAGTATCTACAAATTACATACTCCATTTTAAATCAGTTTATTTTCTCTATTCTTATAATTATAACATTTATTGAGATCTTACATGTGCTTTGGGCAGAATTTTGTGCAGATATCTTCTGCATAAGCTAAAGAAAATACACATATAGTAACATATGTGTCAAGGCATTGATTGATATATTCACTTTTAGTGTATACACACTTTGATATTACGATTCCAACTTTTCCCCAATAAGGAGCTAGACAGAAGTATGTCTAGAATGGCTTCTAAGTTCCTGCCTTTAATTGCTGCATGTGTAACGAGATGTTATTTGTTTTATAGAGTTCATATTCAGTCATGGTTCCATTTCTCTTTTGTTCACATTATTCTGCTTTCCAGCGACAGCCCAAGCTTATAGTCATGTTTTGATTAAGAGAGTAATGCTTTATTAAATTTTGAATAGAGTCTGTTATCAGTGTGGTGTTATTCTTATTGAAATAGCAGCATAATATTCTTCAGCTGCTTTGTGAAAGGAGAGCAAAATGTGATTTCTATCCTTACTCTGATTCCTACTTGTTTACAGTGGTTTAAATAATTCTTATTGTGAAAGGCTCCCAATTTCAGTTTGAGACGATACTGAGCCATTTCACTGATTCTATTATCTTCGAATACTTTGGAGGTGTGGTCCACCTATTCCAATTTTATTACTTCTTCAGAGACAGAGATATATTTACATGAAGTACCAATTTCTACTCTGAATTCTGCTTAGGGGGGCCCAAGATGTGCAGTTTATTTCCGAGAAGCAGATGATTATGCTAAAGTTTTCCTTGCATTTTCTAGTTATCTGAAATTGCTTGGTCACTGAAACACAAGATCTGTGGGGACTTTTTATAAAAGATACTTTGTCTAAAAGATGGATAAGACCAGAGTTTCAGTGAATTTAGGCACTCTCAGATATTGAAATCCACTAGAAAGAATTCCTATTTATAGTCTAAGCCTCAAGTACAGTCAGCAAAAAGAAAGCGTTGAAAATAAGCTTTCTGGAGGGAGAGGGGGAGATACCAGGGATTGAACCCAGAAATTCTTAACCACCCAGCCACATCCTTAACCCTTTTTTAAATTTTTTATTTGGAGACAGAGTCTCGCTAAGTTGCTTAAGGCCTTGATAAATTGCTGAGGCTGGCTTGGAATTAAGCTATTTTTAATCCTTCTGATTTAGTTTTATGCTGAATAATCTTGTTTATTTAGTCTTCTGTGTTCAGTGCCCTTATGTTGTAGTGCATAAATGTACTGACAATGCATTCGTGTATTTGTGGAATACCTAGTATGACAGAAATAGCCTTTTAGTCACTCCCGGATGGTAAATGCTTCACTTGAATGAAATGTTTATTCATTCAACTACTATTTATTTACTTTCTCTTTTGTGCTATGAACTGTACTAGATTAATACATATAAGAAGAAAAATAGACTGCAAATACTCAAGGTGATTTATGATTGATGGGAATTTTGAGAAAAGTGTATCTCCACAGAATCTAGAAAAAGCAAATGAGCAAAAATGAGTTTAAAATTCATGGTCTTCATCTGATAATCTGTGGGCTATATCTAGTTTAGGTGAACACTTGACATCTTTGCTAGGTAACTGACACTGTAGAAGGGATTCTCCTAAAAACTCAGCTGCAAGTGTACATAAAAAGAAATGCTATTGTACAGCTTTGTGAGGCATTTTGGATTCATTTCCTATTGCTGTTGTAATAAATTCCCTCAAATTTAATGTTTTAATATACCACATATTAAACTTACCTTATAGCTAGTCAGAAGTCCACATTTATTTTTAAGCAATATTGATTAATGTAACTGTCATGATTCAAACTATTTCTAGAGTTTTACTTGGCAACTGCTGGTCAAACCTAGAATATATCCTAAAGAGATCACCTTCCAAGAGTGAAACATACTTTCTGTAAGACAATATTTAGAATTTTAAGCTGATGAACAAAAGGATACTTGATGAACAAAAGTATCCTCTTTCTAAAGGATACTTTGGATTTTAGCAAAATAACACAACTACAACCAAAGAAATGATACTGATTTTTTATTGCATAATACAAAAATAAATCAAGAAAGGCAAATTAAGAAAGGCTTTTATGTTCCTGCCTTTAATTGCTGCAAATATGAAATGTTATTTATTTTAATATTATTAGTATTGTTATTATTATTGAACGCTAAGTGCCAGGCCATATTCTGAGTGTTTGGAAATTCACTTAGTCCTCATAACAGAACAATGAGTTAGATGCTTGTATCATCTCCATTTGAAGACATGGGAACTGAGGCACAAAGGTTAAATTACTTGCCCTGGATCACTAGCTAGGAAGAGCCAGAGATGGGATTTGAATTCACTTGCTCTGGCTCCAGGGTTCATGTGCACTCTCTAGGCAGCTCTGAGAAAGATTCTGGAGCCAGATGACTTTCAGCAGAATTCAAGTGCATTATTCTTAATTTACCCTGGGGAGATAATGCGGCATAGGAGTCAAGGCAACTTCTGGTGCTTTTGTTTTTAAATGCTTGTTCTGAATTTTAAATTACTTCTTTCTGTTATTCAGCTTTATTTGGGATCATTCCTCACTTTACTCTTTAGGTATATTTTAACCTGTGATATTCTTAAAGGATACTAATAAACTGGCAATAAGTATTGTGATTTTAATAATCTTGAACTTCCTTTCTAGGTCACACTCCTTGTAATCAGACATGGTGCCACGTGTTTCCACAAGGTCATATGATTGATTTTTACCAAATATTATAGAGCCTATCTATTAACATTTGTGCCCTTCCTAGGATGATCAAACTTGTTATTTGTTAGGAATTGTCCAGAATGCCAGTTAGCTATTATCTTTTCAAATTCAATCTACCCAAGAAAATATTGTCTGTTCCCAAATTCAACTGGAGGCTCTAAAACAATTCCAAAAGAGATCTGCCTGTGATGGTTGGGGCAAGGCTGTGGTTTTCCAAAGCATTTGCAGAATTGCAGATGTATGGGTAAAATGCTTCTGCAGGAGGTTTGTCTGTCAGGAACGCTACTAATTTTGCCTACTCAAATAATATATCAAAATTTTTAAAAAAATTTTTTTAGCTGTAGATGGACACAATGTCTTTATTTTATTGTTTTGTATGTGGTGCTGAGGATCGAACCCAGAGCTTCACGCATACGAGGCAAGCGCTGTACCGCTGAACTATAATCCTAGCCCCAAGATATCAAAATTTTGACTGCAGAAGTCTATTTAGAATCTTACCTGGAGGAATTCTTCTCTCTGAACATTACAAAATAATTATGAGTGTTGAATCACTGTCTAGAATAACATCCACATATAGAGTTGTTTTCAATTTAATATATACCAAACCTAAATTAAATACAAGGGTTTTGAGGTCATTTCCAATGTTGCTTCATTAGAAGTTGCTGAAAAATATTCTTTAGCCAAGCACATTTAAGAGATGTATCCTTGCTCGTGTACTGTTATAAAATGTTCTGGGTTGTTGTTCCTAATCATTTTGTTTTTGCCTGGCTCCTTCCTTTTATCATTGAGAGTATCCCTGTTTTCTAATTATGAACTTCAGAGCTCATCTCAAGTGCAGAATGTTATTGAAGGCCTCTACTTTACTCTTTAAATTTCTACACCTGTGGACTTATTATTGAGGAATGGCTTCTGTTTATATTTGTGTAGCCCTGCAGCTTTAATCTCTATTTGTTTTCATCCTTTTGTTCTGTGTTCCTCTGAGGGAGTGATGAAAAGAGTGTTTTGAAACCACTTATTTTGGTAGGAAGAGTAAGTTACCAACTGAAATCTAAGTTGAAAATGGATATCATAGTCCATATTTATACACACATATATGTATACATACATGTACAAGAATTTAATGACAATGAATTTTGTTTCTAATACAATTAAACTTCTTTCTTGGCTTCGATTATTCAGGAATGTTACTCTTTATCCAGTTCAGGTTTAAGACCATCTAGGCTATATCTATATTTCAGAGGGTGCCTGCAGGTTAACTCATTGCTGGTGAACAATGCTTCAATTTTCTTTCTTATTTTTTTTCCCCTTTGTACTGGGGATTAAACCCAGGGACATTTAACCACTGAGCCACACCCCTGGACATTTTTATTTTTTATTTTGACACTGAGTCTCGCCAAATTTCTGAGCCTAGCCTTGAATTTGCATGCGCTACCATGCCTGGCAATGCTTGAGTTTTCTATCATAATTAAAACCATCTAAATCACTTTGCTTAGCTTAATATAAACTAGTGACTTAGGCAGTAAAGTTCATCTGAATTTTACAATCTCAAAGTCCTCCACCTTGAAGCTATATTACAGAGACCCTTGTAAATCCAGAGTTCACTAGGATAGTTTGCCAGGAGACTGAAGTATGGTTTTACCATCCCTTCAAAGATTCTGCCTTCTTAGAAAGCGCATGGAGTAACGTTCCTCAGGAAGATTGGCTCATCAGCTTTCAAGAGAGAAAGAGAAGCTTATACAAATATTCTACCTTTAAAGTATTTTAAACAACTGCTTCCCATTTAGTTTTTGGATGCAGGTAATAATAAATGGGGTTATAAATGCTAAGAAATTTGAGTTGAAAAACAATAAATTGCAAGGTTGAAAATAGAAAACCTCTGTAGGGATGTGTACGTGCAAAGTGAATAATATGTATTATGATACATTGTGTTATGAAAGAACATAATAGGATTATGTTGATCATTCATTAGATTAAAACTAATAATGCTAACGTATATTAAAACAAACACAAATTTCTAAATAGAATATCTTGATTTTCCAAATAACAAATATCTGAAATATTTAATATTATTTTCTTTTTTATAAGCATGAAGTTTATTTTGCATAACCCCTCAGCCTCCAGTCATTAAGGGAAAAACATAAAAAAGGGAATTTGGTCCATATTCATTAGGATGGCCCATAAATGATCTTCTGCTAAGATTTTAAAGTATGCCAACTCATATATGTTAGATTAGATTTTTGTCCTAGAAATGCTGGAAATTTTATACTTGTTTAAAATATTATCTAAATTTAGTTTTAAGCAGTTTAAATATCAACTTTTTACCACATTATCAATTATTTTAGCCAAATGAAGTAATTAGTTTTGTTGGAAATATACTTAGGTTAACTCAATAAAAACTATGAAGACACAAAGATTATCATTCTTAGACTTACTTAATAAGCCTGGAAAACAATATAAAGTATGCCATCACCAATAGCATAGAGGTTGCTAAAACATTACTTAATAATATTGAAAATATAATAAAATTGCCTTTATGCAGTCAACTTACATTTTTATTCCCAAAGAAATATATCAGCAGTTTCTTCCTACATTTTAAATATACTAAATAAATTCTTGTTGAGTAGATTAAACATGTGTTGACTACACATTAGCTATTTTACAGAGATCTAACATGGTATAACAACAGACTTTATAACATCTACAGAAGCAGTTTTCCCAAGGATCAAGACAATTGCTTTGACATTATGTAAAGAAAATGACCAGATCAGTATAGCTACTCCAGCATTCAGTTTTCATATCAAACAGCTGTTCACAAAGGCATTACAGAACTTTTTCTGATGTTTTATTTATATTAGAGGTTAAATAAAACATCTAGCTACACCTGATAGAAAATTTACCAATGGGTGTCACAAAACATGAGATTTTGTAATTAAGGAGAAAGCTGGGGCTGGGGAGAAGGCTTTGGAAAGTAGAGTCAGGGAACTCTAACTGGCTAAAGAGTTATTTCTTTTAAGTCTGTTTTATCATTTGGCCTATACTTATTTCCAACTTAGCATATGACAGTTTTCTCCAAATAACAAAACATACAAAATTAATTCCAAATAAATTATTAACTGGAACCTCAATTAGTAGTATTTTGCCTTTACTTATACATTTTCTTCTAACACACTAGCACATTATAAATGCTACTTGAAAAATTTATTGTCAGATTTAAGAAAATGCCACCAAGGATGCAAAACCTATAATTTAGTACAGCTTAAAAAAGTTATTAAATATAGAGGGAGTTTAAATTTTCAAGAACAATTCTAAATAGATACTAAATCTTGAATAAGCCTCATAAGAAAGTTACTTCACTTTATTGAAGTGTGAAAATGGTGTCTTAAAATTTGTGAAGTTCCAATTTTAAGAGGATTGATGCATTTGCTGTAGCAATGTCATTGTGACCATTATTGAGAAGAGAGAAGGGCAGAGTCAGTAACAAGATTTTTAGTTGATTGGTCTAACCTGTGATTTTAATTTTCTTTTTGACTTCATGTTGTGCAAAACTGGATATTCACTAGTAATTGCAGAGAGGAAAGGTGGGAGAAAAATGGAAGACATTTGTTTACTGTTGTCTGGACAAACACCCAAAGGAGTTTCTGAACAATTTGCAATACATTTTTAAGTGTATTACAGTTATACATAGTAGTAGGTTTCATTTTAACATACTCATAAATGCTTATAATGGAATTTGACCCATTTCGATTCCAGCACTTCCCCTTTCTCTCTCCTCTTCCCTCCGCTCCTCCTCTTCCTCTACACTGTTGTTCTTCCTTTTATTTACATTTTTAAAATTGGTGCATTACAGTTATACATAAAAGTGTCCTTCATTGTGATACATTTGTATATTTATAGAGCCTAATTTGGTCAATTTCACTCTACAGTTCTTCCTTTTAACCTTCTTTTTTCTTCTTCTCCGGTCTTCTCCCTTCTATTTCCACGAGATATATTTTTAAAACATGTTTTTTTTTTCCCTCTCAAGCTTCCACATACAAGAGAAAACATTGACTTTATGGGTCTGGCTTTTTGCGTTTAGTGTGGTCTCTAGTTCCATCCATTTACTGGCAAATGGCACAATTTGAGTCTTCTTTATGGCTGAGTAGAACTCCAGTGTGTATATGTAACATTTTTTAAAAAATATTTTATTAGTTGTTGATGGACATAATGTCTTTATTTTATTGTTTTGTATGTGGTGCTGAGGATTGAACCCAGGGCCTCACGCATGCGAGGCAAGCGCTCTACCGCTGAGCTACAATCCCAGTCCCAACATGTTTTTCTTTAATCCATTCATCTGTTGATGGGTACTTACACTGTTTCCATAACTTTGCTATTGTGAATGCACTGCTATAAACATTGATATGTGTGTCTCACTACAGTACGCTGATTTTAGTTCTTTTGGATAAATACCAAAGAGTAGTATAATTGGATCATATGGTGGTTCCATTCCTAGTCTTGTGAGGAATCTCCATATTGCTTTCTAAAGTGGTTAGACCAATTTCTGTCCCAACTATATATGAATGTACCTTTATCCTCACATCTGTGCCAGAATTTATTGTGGTTTGCATTCTTGATGATTATCATTCTAACTGGAGTGAGATGAAATTTCATTATAGTTTGATTTGAATTTGTGATTGTTTAAAATGTTGAACAATTTCTCACATATTTGTTGGCCATTTGTATTTTTATTTTTGCAAAAGGCCTGTTTAGTTCATTTACCATTTTATTTTATTTTATTTTATTTTTTCATGTGTGTGTGTGTTTGGTATTACATTTTTGAGTTCTTTATATATTCTGGATATTAATTCCTGTCAGAAGAGTAGCTAGCAATGATTCTCTCTCTTTCTGTAGGTTCTTTCTTCATTCTTTTGTTTTCTTTGCTATGCAGAAACTTAAATTTGAACCTACTCCACTTATTAATTCTTGGTTTTATTACTTGAACTTTAGGACATTGAACATTAAAGAATTGGTGCCTACATTGATATATTTGAGTGTTGACCTTATATTTTCTTCTCGAAGTTCAAAGGATTCTGGTATAATTTCTAGGTCTTTCATCCATTTTGAGATGATGTTTTTGGGTAGGGTGAGAAATAAGTATCTATTTTAATATTTTGATGTATGAAAAACCAGTTTTCCTGGCACCTTTTGTTTAAAAGGCTATCTTTTCTCTAATGTATATTTTTGGCACCTTTGTCAAGTATTAGATGAATGTATTTATGTGGATTTGTCTCTGTTTTCTATTCTATTCTATTAGTTTTCATGTCTTTTTATTACAAAAGTAGTATACTGAACTACTAGGATTTTTTTTTTTTTTATTTCTGTGAAGAATGTTATTTTAATGGGGATGACATTGAAGTAAGTCTCAGCAAATACAAGAAAAATTGGGGTAATTCCTTGCCTCTTATCAGATGATAATGAAATGAAATTAGAAATCAATATCAAAATAAAAACCAGAAATTATTTTAACACATGGATATTGAATAATATGATTTTGAAACAAGAAGTCATGAAAGAAATTAAAAAAACACTTAGAAACAAGAGATATAACATCAAAATCTCTGGGATAGTATGCAGGTAGTTCTAAGAGAAAGATTTACAGCATTCAGTACCTGTGTAAAAAACAAAATGAAACAAAGCAAAAACCAAAAAAACAAAAAATAGAAAGATCTCAAATAAATAATTTAACATTGCATCTCAAGGGCCTAGAAAAGCAAGAACAAACTAATTCTAAAACCAGTAGAAGATAGGACATAATTAAGATCAGAACTTAAATTAATGAAATTGAAAATAAAATAAAATAGGAAGGATCAATGTAATGAAGAGTTGGTTCTTTCAAAATATAAACAATATTGATAAAACCTTAGCTAAATTACTCAAAAGAAACAGAAAGACCCAAATTGATAAAACTAGAGATGAAAAAGAAAACATTACCATAGACATTTATGAAATCCAGAGAATCATTAGTAACTACTTTGAAACTTTTAATGCAATAATTTGGAAAATCTAGAAGATACTGACAAATTTTTAGACATATATTTCCTACCCAAATTGAACAAAGAGGATTTAGAAAACCTAAAAAGACCGATATCAAGCAGTGACATTGAAGAAGCAATTAAAAATCTTCCAACAAAGAAAATCTCAGGACTGATGGATTCTCAGCCAAGTTCTATCATACCTTTAATAAAGAAGAACTAATGCTAATCCTCCTCAAATTATTCTATGAAATAGAAAGTGAGGGAACTTTCTCAAATTCATTCTATTAAACCAGTATTACTACGATACCAAAACTAGATAAAAATATATCAAAGGAAGAAAACCACAGATCAATATTCCTGGTAAGCATTGGTGCAAAAATCTTAAATAAAATATAAGCAATACACGTTAAAAAATATATTTAAGAAGATTGTGCACCATGATCATGTTGGTTTCATCCCAGGAATGCGAGGCTGGTTCAACATAATGGAAGTCAATAAATGTAATTCACCACATAAATAGAATAAGGACAATAATCACATTATCATCTCAATAGATGCAGAAAAATTATTTGACATAATTCAATACCAATTTCAGTCAAAAACACTGAAGAAGTTAGGGATAGAGGAACTTAACTCACCATAAATGCTACACATGACAAACCCGAGACCAATATCATACTGAATGGAGAAAGACTGAAAGTATTTCCTCTAAAATCAGGAATGAGACAAGGATATTCACTCTCTACACTCCTAATCAATATATTTCTTGAAACTCTAGCCACAGCAATCAGGAAAGAGAAGGAAATTAAAGGAATACAAAGGAAAAAGAAAAAATGAAATCATCTGAAGATGACATGAACCTTTTCTTAGAACATCCAAAAAAAACTCCCCCAGAAGTTCTAGACCTGATAAATTCAACGAAATAGCAGGATATAATATCAACAAACAAAAATTGCTAGCTTTTCTATACTCCAATAATCAACCTGTTGGGAAAGAAATCAGAAAGAAATATTTAAGAGCTAGGCACAGTGGCGCTCACCTGTTATCTCAGTGGCTTGAGAGGCTGAGGCAGAAGGATCACGAGTTCCAAGTCAGCCTCAGCAAAAGTGAGGTGCTAAGCAAATGATTGAGACCATGTCTCTAAATAAAATACAAAATAGGGCTGGGGATGTCAGTGGTCAAGTACACCTGAGTTCATATATATACATATATATATTTATATATGTATATATATGTATATACATATATGTATATATGTAAATACATATATATATTTATTCATATATATACATGTATATGTATATATATAAATCTAACCAAAGAAGTGAAAGGCCTCTACAATGAAAATTACAGAACACTGAAGAAAGAAATTTTTAAAAGACCTTAGAAGATGTAAAGATGTCCCCTGTCCTTGGATAGGCAGCAATATTATTGAAATGGCCATATTACAGTAAGTTTTTCCTTTTGTTTCTTAATTTGGGCTTTAATAGCATAGTCCAATTAGGAGAGAGTCCACAGGGTAGAAGTGATCTTAGGTGACTTCACAACTGTGTTAGACCTATTTCTAATCTCAGGATATGAACCTGACTTTTCTGCTAGATCCCCAGATATATTTCCTCCTGGGTGTATTTAACCCTCTTTTTTTTTCCTTCACAGCTATTTCATCCTTTAGCTCTCTTTCTGGTAATGTTGTGACACATTCTGAGCTCTAGCTAGTTGCAGACTTGGACGAGAGAAGAGGAACTCAAAATCCCTGAGGCTAGGGAACAGTTCCCTCAAATGGTCTGAATTCTGGACAGAAATTTTAAAAATAAGTAAACCAAGCACACTGTCCAATTTATCTTTCAGATAGTGAAGCTCCTGTATCTTATTGGGGTAAAAGTATTTCTTTCACCAAATATTGAGATTTTCTAAGTCCCACAAAGTTTAGGGCAGCTCTAGAAAAGTACAGTGAGCACTGTGTTTTGAAGTAGTAAGGGGTGATAATGGTAAGGGGTGGAGGTTGGGAAGGAAAACTCAACCCATTATTAAGCCATATAGGATACATCAAGAGAACAAAACGTCACCTAATTTAATGTTAGGCTCATGAAAAAAAAAATTCTTGTCAGTTCTGAGTTGCCAAGTCTTGGTGAGAAATACTTTGGTTACTAGGGAGAACATTGTAGAATGTGATTTTTGTCGTGATTTTGACGTCACCTGATAAACTGATCCCTTTCTATCTTGTAACACATGTCAAAAAGCAGTACTATGAAATGCATTTTGGCAACCTGGATAGTATTTTTTCATTAGAATGTTATAAGCATAGCTTTATCCCTAATCAAGTACTCAGTACCAAACCAATAACAGATTTTACACATATGTCATAAAAGCAACCATAAAAGAATCATAAACATCTATAGTAATGCAAAATCATAAAGTACGTTGTTACTTCTATAAAAAGAGCATAAATATTCAGTACACATTATATATAAAATGGACCCTGATGGCCAATAAAATGTACATATGAAATTTAAAAAAATGTCTAGTGCTTGATAATTTGACCCATAACTAATAATCTTGGTAAAACTAATAATAAATACATTTAGAAACCAACAGAATATAATTATATTTTGGTTCTTGTGTTAAAATTTGGCAGATACTTTAGTAATTAATTTTGTTAATCCAAGTTTCTTCAAAAATCTTTCAAAGGATGTTCAAGCAGATTCCTTTCTATTCTCAAATGTCTTGGAAGTAAAGAGAAACATTTCAAATTATTTTAATTTTAGAGCTGTCTGAAAGTAACATAGTAAGCATGTTATAATTGATAATTTAAGAAATTTATTCTACTTAGGATATTATAATTTGCCAACAACATCAATGATAATAATGGATATTGTTATTTAGTACTTTTGTTGTGCCAGAAACAGAGCTTTCATGTTTTATTAACTCAATTTACTGTTTTGTTGTCATCTATTTCTACAAATTATTTGTGTCCTAACAAGAGTAATCTTAGATAAAATCAAGGCCCCCAAGAATATGAGAGCTGTACAAGCCCTTCGTTTAAAAGATTAAGAACATTTTTCTGGTCATCCAGGAAACCTGCAAGAGTTGCCAAACCTCTCTCATCTAATTTCACAAGAATTGGGCAGCACCTGAAGTCCATACGTGGTATTAGGAGAGTAGTTGAAACATCTACCAAAAAGTGTTGTTTATTTGGAAGTGAGCTTTGGCATTTTTAAAGTGCTTGCATTCTCATATTCTCCACACATAATAGATAATCTATCAGAACAACACTTAAATGCCCCATCCTTTAGTAGAATCTGGCTACATTAAGGGAATTATACTTTCCAGAATATGTTAATATCTCTTGTTTCTTCATTATGGGACAAATTATTTATTTAAATGGAGGCAGGCATTTCTACAGAGAAATCAATCCCCTACCAATTTCACTACTAACATTGTGCCATATATTCTGAATTGGAAAACGTAATTTCCATTGAATTTATAAAATTACAATGGTAGAGCATGTCAGATGAACAGTGATGATTGGCAAGCTTCCTATGTGCTCTTAAATGAATGGAGATCTTGAAATATTCTGTCTAGTGTCTGGCACCAGATGCTTACGGCTGAATAGAGTGGCTTGATGCACATTCCCTCGACCAGAAGCAGCTCCTTTTCATTGTGGGTCTCAAGAGTATCTTGACTCTGAATGTTTGTTTTCATATCTTCTCAGATGAAGGTCATATGTGAGTTCTCAATAATCAGACTTACAATTTTGGAAAGCTATACGTCTAGTGAATAAACTCTTTTCTGAACATAAGTTGTAAAGAAAACATGTTCTAGTCACTTCATTACACTATCTTTATAAAAGTATTTTTTTTGTTTTGTTTTGTTTTATTTAGGCTTACATGTTAACAATGTAAATTGACTCATTGTACATAGATAGAGGACAACATATCAATTCTCTAGCTGTAAGTTGTATAGAATCGCTACATATATGCAGTCATACATGAAGTTAGGGTTATTATGACCATCATATTCCATCACCCTTGCTGTCCCCATGCTCCCTCCCCCCTTACACCCCTGTGAACAGAGATCCACCATTGTTCCCATGTCCTTCCCCACATTATGAATCAGCATCCACTAATCAACGAGTACATTCGGCATTTGGTTTTCTGAGATTGACTTACTTCACTTAGCATGATATTCTCCAACTCCATCCATTTACCTGCAAATGCCATAATTTTATTCTCTCTTATTGCTGAGTAATATTCCATTGTGTATATATACCACAGTTTCTTTATCCAGTCATCTATTGAAGGGCATCTAGGTTCGTTCCACAGTTCAGCTATTGTGAATTGAGCTGCTATAAACATTGAAGTGGCTGCAGCACTGTAGTACGCTGTTTTTAAGTCTTTTGGGTATAGACCTAGGAGTGGGATAGCAGGCTCAAATGGTGGTTCCATCCCAAGTTTTCTAAGGAATCTCCATACTGCTTTCTAAAGATGAAATATTATAGGTTTATATGAAAAAATTCTCACCGTGAGTAAAAATTCTCATTTTTGAAATCGATATTACATATTTATTAAGGCAAAGAACTGCACATAAAAAATTAGTTCTATTTAAGGATACTTGGAATTAACCATTACTTTAAATAGCATTTTTAAACAATAAAATACATGTTTTATCTTCATTATATTTAACATGATGTGTGTTGCTGCAGGTTTTCTAAAGTCAAAAAGCTTAGAAATATTTTGGGGCTTAATTTTCCTTTGTTTTACCCCAGAGTTCTTCTTCTCATCCTTTTTAAAAAATAAGTCAATAAATAAAACATAAAATAGTAAATATATAGTACATGCATTTAGAAATGTGTGTGTATGGGGGCTGGGGTTGTGGCGCAGTGGTGGCGTGCTCGCCTAGCATGCATGAGGCACTGGGTTCGATCCTCAGCACCACATAAAAATAAAATAAAGATATTCTGTCCACCTACAACTAAAAAATAAATATTTTTTTAAAAAAAGAAATGTGTGTGTATGTACGTATATATGTACTTAGAAGCAGTCTTCACAAGTATGGTTCATATTTAGAAATTGGTATTGCAAAGACAACTCTATATGCATAGTTTTGGTGGTGGTGATGGTGGTTGTGGTGATGGTGTGTGTGTTTTAGTACAAAGGCAATGTTTTAAAGTTTGGCAAGTGGCATTAAAATATGCAAAACTGCCAGAATAGTTGTGCATGCCTGTAGTTCCAATTACTGGGGGGATGGAAGGGCTGAAGAAGGAGGATATCAAGTTTGTGGCCAGCCTCAGCAACTATATGAGATCTTGTCTCAAAATAAATTTTGAAAAAGGAATTGGAATATAGCTCAATAGTAGAGCACTTGTGCAACATATGTAAGGCCCTGGATTCGATCCCTAGTATAAGGGGTGCAAGGAGTAGAACTGCTAATATACAGAGTAGTAAGGCAATACAAGTTTATGGTTTAATTCATAGAAAAGATAAAATCCCAGCCTACTCAAAAGGACCCCATATGTAATTATCAGATATTACAGAAAATCTTTTATAAAAAATGCATTTATGAGATTTTCATTTATTTGTTAATGACCAATTATATGTTGTTTACAGAGTCAGCTATCATCTACCAAAATGAAATCAATATTTGCTATTAGGAAGTCAACAAAAATGTTTAAATTATGCCCAAAGAGAAAAGTCATGTAAAACTTTGCAGATATGGTTCTTGAGGGACATCTGATATTAACAGTAATATCATAATGGTATGTACTAGGTACATTAATATTACTATTATAATTCACAATACTAACTAATCATGAGTTATGTTGAACACTTGATACTTATTGTCTCAATCAGTCCCTCAGCAGTTCTGTTATATTCTCATTTTATACATGAGGAAATAATATAAATAGTTAAGATCACATAATTGGTTTAAGAAAGTGATCTCTCTCTCTCTCTTTTGGTGTTAAGCATTAAGTCCAAGATCTCACATATTCTATGAAAATGCTGTAACACTGAGCTACCTCCCCAGTTGTCTTTCTTATTTTATTTTGAGACAGAACCTTACTTAGTGGTAATTTGTCTTGAACTTGGGATCCTCCTGCTTCAGCCTCCTGAGTAGCTGGTATTACAGTTGTGTGTCACCATGACCAACTTAATATTTTCTTAAATTACATGATATGCTGTAGAATACAAAATACTTTGGACTTTCATTTTATCTTTGAAGAATTTTATGATATCTTATTTCTAGATTTAAGGAAATTGTGATTCAGAAAATTTTGATGACCTACTGAGTGTTACTCAGTTGGAAGGGTCAGAGTGAACTGAGACCAACTGTAGAGACTTTTGGTAAAATGCACAAACATTGCCCCTTTACTAGGAAAATACCTTTATTGAATAGTTTACAAATAGTTTGAATTGAATAGTTTACAAACCATTTATACATTGTTATTTTATTTCAAAACTGCTTTTTAACATTGGTTATTTTTAATTACTTAAGACAGAAGAATTCATTTTGATATAATTATACAAGCATTAAATATATCTAATTCTAGTTAGGATCTCATTTTTATGGATGTACCTGGTGGTGAAATTCACAATGGTGTATTCATGTAAGTACATACAAAAACTATTTCAGATTCATTCCATTTTTTTTTCCTATGCTCTCTCCCTTTCCTTCATTCTCCTTTGTCTAATCTACTAAAT
>PVHX01009765.1:0-28726 GCA_004024805.1 Geosciurus inauris
AGGAGCTGGCCCTTTAGCTCCACATTCTCCCACTCAACCTGGCAAGGGGATATTGGCAGGGAGTTGGATGTATGCACTTTGTTCCACCTGCTCCCTTACCAGGGAGAACAGTATATAGGGAGGAGTATACCCGCTGGGCCAGGAACACCTCAGAGAGCAGAAGTGGTACCTGCTCCTTCTCTGAGGCTCTCCCACTGAGCCGAGAGTTCTCCTCCACCAGGCGGGCATTCTCATTCTGGGCTTCTCTCAGCTGCAGTTCCTGGGAGAGGCAGTGCATCTCTGGAGAGGGACCCAGGACCCACATTCCTTTTTCTTCACACAGAGAATCCTGCCCTCCCCAGCAAGGCCTCCCTCCCCTGCTGGAAACCTGATTCAGCCAGGAGAGGAAAGCACCCCTGAACAGGAGGAAAAGTGTTCTTAAGGGCAGGCAGGATGGGAGCAGAGCTGAGAGAGTCCAACATGCCCTTGGCCTGGAGGAAGGGAGGAGCTGGACCCTGGGCAGCCTTATGAGCTCACCAGCTCCTCACATCGCCTCTGCTTTTTCCGGGCTTCCTGCTCCAAGCTTTCACATTTCTTCCGCTTCTTGCTGAGCTCAGACTCCTGTGGGGTCAGAACCAAGGGCTCCTCATAGTGGAAGGTGGTTCTACCCACAACAGGTCACCTCCAGCCCTTGAACTAGGACTTACCAGCTGCTGCACCCTTGGCTGTTTCTCAGGCTCCCCTAGGACCACGGGTGGGCTCTCTACATCCTCCTGAGGTGTGGCCTGGAAATGCCCAAGGACAGGGGGTGGGCACCTGAGAATAGGGCCCTAGGGCAGCCTGTCCCCAGCTCAGCCTACAGATGGGAGGTTCCCATCGCATGGTCAGTAATGAGAAACCTGCCAGGGAAGGGGAGGGCAAGGGTGCTGTCTACCCATCCCCTCCCAACATCAGCTGATGCAGAAGTATGGAGGCAGTAGCCTGTATACCCCAGCCTAAGTGCTTTGAGATCCTGGAACCCACGTGTGCCCTGGGAGATGGGTCCTTTATCCAGGCCAAAGCTTTCCCTTTTTAGCTTCCAGCAGCTGCCCTGCTCTGCACTCAATAACTGTCCTGCGTGTCCTTCAGCGACTGGTAGAGAATTAGGAGGCTGCGTGGGCCCCCAGGGATGTGGTGTTCCCAGAGCTAGGGGTTCTGGATCATCCAAATCTGGGCTTGCCTTGCAGCACTGGAAGAAGCCTGGCCAGTTACTCTTCCCGACGTTCCCCAAGCCCACCCTATAGCACCTGAAGTGCAAACTTTTGGGGAGGATAAGTCTTGATGGGAGGGGCTCCCTCCGTGGACCAGCCGGAGGGACAAAATCTGAGCAAGCAGCATCCCCCACCCAGAGGCTTTCATCACTGTTGAGTCCCTCCTCCCACCCCTCTTCTCAGAAGGAGGCGGACCTAGATGCTGCACACCTAGGATGAAGAACAAGATCCCTGGGTTCTGGGGGTCTGGAGTTGGTCCCTGGCCCTCGGGGCAGGGGCTGCCTAAGCCCCGCGTTCAGTGAAGGTCACCCATACCTGGAGCCCGGTTGGACGCAATGCCACCCCCAGCTAGCCGGGGCCAGGCCTGGCCAGGCGGGCGCTGAAGGGGGCGTCCCCACTTTACCGCTGCTGCGGGAGGAGGCGGCGCGGGCTGGGCCCCGGGCGGCTGCCAGGGCAACCAGGGATTTGCGGCCGGGATGTACCACTGGCGGCGCGGTAGGGGCGGCCGGGCTGGCCCCGCAGGGAGCAGGCCTGCGGAGGGCAGAACCCCGGAACCCCCCGGGGGGAGGGAGCCGCGCAGGTATGAGCGCAGGAGGCTGAGACCCTGCCCTTGGTCGGGAGGGCTGCCTAGACACTGGGAATGCGCACGTCACCCTGGGAGTGAAAGTACTGCTTTGATCGGGAAGCAGCGAGGAGATTCCCCCCCCCCGTCGCCCCCACCCCTCATCTGCGCACACCCACACACCTGCCCTTGCGCCGGCTCTCACCTCTCCCGGGGCCCCCGGGGCTGGCGCCCCTGCTCTGGCCGAGGCAGTGGAGCCCGGGGGCCGGGTTGGCGGGGGCGGCTCCTGCTGGTTGCGCAGGGCGATCTGCCTCTGCAGCCGCAGCACCTCCCGCTGGGACTCGCGCAGCAACCGGTCGAAGTCCCGCACGTGGAGCCACTGGGGACCCTCCTGGAGTGGAGGACCAGGAGGGGAGTCAAACCTAACTAACCCTTACCTGCCCCCACACCATTCCGGGCAAAGCCAGCCCTCCACCTTGCTGAAGGGGCTCCAGATGTGCGGCAACCTGCGCACCCTTGTATGCATGCGTGCCCCTTCTTATGTGCTTGCGTACACAGCCACGTTTCCACCAGCCGGTGTACACATATTCACATTCACAGCAATTCATTTACTGGGTACTCGCAGTGTGCCCGCCATGTGCTAAATGCTTGGTGAACATTCCTTCACAAGATCGTGTGTATTCATACCTCCAGCTCCTTCAGACCTACTGGCACACAGTCTTAAACCTGAAGCACAGACAGGTCCAGGTCTGGGACTCTTGGCTCCACCCCCTTCAATTCAGGCTCCTTCTCCCCTCTCCCACCTGGGCGGTTGCCAGGGGAAACTACTCCCCAGCAGCCTCCACCTTCCCGTTTCATTTGCATCTCATTAACATCTCGTCCACATCCCACAACCAGGCTGACTGCCCTCCGTAGGGCTGAGTTGGAAGGGGGGACCCGGGCCTCTTCGCACCTTTCCCACCAGAGTGAGCCTGGCCTGCAGCTCCCTGCACTCGCGCTGCAAGGCAGCAATCTGCTTGTCCTTGGCCAGCAGTGCACTGGCTGTCTCACTGAGATCCCGGGCTCGCTGGCGGGCTAGGGCCTTCCGGCAAAACTCCAAGTTGGCGCCTGCTCCAGGCACGGGAGCACTTACCTAGCCAGAGGAGGGGTAAGGCCAGTGGTCACCTGGGGGCTAGGGCACTTCTCCCATTCCTCAGCTTCTCCCAAAGGAGAATTAGGATAAAACCTGGCTTCCTGCTTCCACCCAGTCTGGGGTTGGGTCGCAGAGTTCAGGCAGACTCACTCCACCCCATCCCAGCAGTCCCCAACCAGGACTAAAAGGATTTAACTCCACATCTTAGTTTAGATCCAAAGGATGCTGTTAATTTGGCTACCACTGTGATGGATCTAGTTCCTGCCCCCACTCCAGCTCTACACCTCCTGTGATTAGCTCAGCAGGAGGCTGCAGCCAGCACTGGCAAAGGGTAATCCAGAATTCTGCTCCCTGCCTGCTTGGGAACCTCCCCACCCAGCCCTTCTTTCCCTCTTGTAGCCCCAGAAACCTTCATTCCCCTCACCAGGCCATCATTTGTCCTTCCTACCCTCAGCCCTTGGATTCCTACTTTTCTAGGTGCTAAGAGTCTCTGACTCTTAAGTCCCAGCCCCTGAGACCCAGCCCCAGCTTCCCCTCTTCCCTTGTCACCCAGCCTCTCAGTCCAGAAGCCTCCTGTCCTCACCACCCTCAGGTTTGTTTCCTGGAGCTTCCGGGCCCTCTCCTCCAGGCGCTTGGCAATGACCGCCAGTTCTGCGTTCTTCCGCTTCAGCCTCCGCACCTTCTCCTCTGTCTCAGGGAAGCTGCTCTTTCTCTGACAAGGGGTCAGTCAGAATTGTAGCATATAGGGAGCACCCACAGACCCAATCCTACTCTTAGGCTTGGGCTAGAGCCCGGGATCACAGTGGGATCCTTGGCAACTCTGGGCAAGGGTTCACCCTCTCCAGGTCTTGGGACTGTCACCTCCATGTGACATCTCTTGAAGAGATGTTCAAGGGGTGAGGAAGGCACTGGGACAGAGGGCCTGGCTCCAGCCAGGATTCGGGACCCCATTCACCGAGCCTCACCAGCATCTGATTTTCCTCCTTAAGGATGGCACAGCGCTGCTGCAGCTCCCCCAGGGCCCTCAACAGCTCCAGATTGGGTCTATCACCGAAGCCCATGTTCAGCTTGGCCTGGCATGGAAAAGAACCAGGGACAGTGCCTCAGGGACCCATCCCTTCCAATAAGAGCCCTTCATGTGGAAGCATCTCCCCTTCACAGTCTAAGGAAACATGGAGATGAGAAGGTTCTCTCCAATGTCCCAGGCCGTCAGAGTAGGGCAAAGGGGTTTAGGAAAAGGGACCATGCCATCCTCCCTGCCCTCAGTGGCACAGAATGCCCAACCTGGGACCTTCCCTACTGTTCCTACTGTTCCCCGACGCACCCCCATCTTATTCTGGCCAGTGCCAGCTCAAGCTTCCACCTCCATTTCTTCAGACCTCTCCCAAAGTCCTGATCCTTCCATCTTCTATAGGAGACTGCTTGCAGTCACCCAGACCTTGTCCTCCGTGGCTCAGCCTGCACTGACCCCTCTCCCTGAATCTTTCCTCTGTACTCTAATTCCACCAAATGCCTTCACACTCCTAAAATTCCCCAGCCCCAAGGACAGAGGCTCATGGAGGAGGAGACACAGACGGACAGACTGTCAGACAGAGACACACAGAGGGGCAGGGCCAGATATAAGATATAGACAGACAGGTGGAAAGGACAGACAAATAGTTAAAAAAAAAAAAAAATGGAACCACTGAGATTCATATCCAGTGAAGGGAGGACAGATAGTCACAGAGACAGACCCTCGGACAGACAGACCAAGAGAAGAGGTGGGCAGCCGGGTTGCATATCTTGCCTTGCGTCTTAGCCAGGCTAGAGGACATGGTGAGATGTCCAGCTTGCAGACCCCAACCCTCTCCAGCCCCCTTACCTTAGTCAAAGCCTCCACCTCCTCATTCTCCAGCCTCAGACAACCATGACCAGGGATTACTGCTTGCTGCCCCAGGCTAGGCAGCCCAGCCTCTGCTCCATCAGGTTCAATGCCCCCCATGAGCCTGGGTCCCTGGGCTCCCTCAGGCTCGGAGCTCTCCTCAGGCCTCAGTTCTCCAACCTGCAGAGCTGTCGGAGTGTCAGCAGTGCTTGGGGATGTGTCTTCAGGTTTGCCCCCCTGGCCCGGAGTCCAGCTCTGCCAGACGGGCAGTGCCCAGGGTTCCATGGCTCCTGGGTCCCCAGGCCGAGGGAGGGTTGTCAGTTGCTCCATGGTACTGCCAGGGAGCCCCAGAACCCAGGCCAGGGAACATCACCCAGCCAAGTAAGGAGACTTTCGATGGTCATGCCAGGTCAGACCCTTCCCCTCTGAGCTCTTGGCTTCACAGAGGCTCCATCCAAGGTTGGCTGAGCCCTTCTCCACCCACGAAGGAGGCTGCAGAAGGCATCAGGGCTGCCGGAGCTGGAGCTGGGGGTATGTTGGCTCGTGGTTGTGTGTGTGTGCTCGAGTATATGGGGAGGCGAGGGTGTCTCCGTGGGGGTGGGGAAGATGTGCAGAGGCTACCACCAGCAGTGCCTGGGTGAGGGTATGCGTGTGTATCTCCAGGTCTGTCCCTGCAGGTCAACGCTGTCTTGTGTGTGTTTGAAGGATTGGTGTCCCCACTTGTGTGTGTTGAAGAGTGTGGTGCTGTGTGTCACTGTCTGTGCCTGTTTCAGAGTTGCCAGTTGTTTGGGGGGGGGGGGTGTCTGTATTGCAGGGCTGTGGCAGTGCGATGCTGTCACTGGTTGTATCTGAGTGTGTCAGTTTTGTGCAGCTGCATGCATCGGTATCGGTGTGTGTCTGTCAGCATCTGTGAGTCTGGCCATCCATCATGACCCCTCAGCCTGGATAGGGTCCTCAGGAGCTGCTGGGGGTGATCCCCAATGGTTCCTTGTGGTCTTTTATCTCCCGCTCCTCTCTCGGCTGCTGCTCACTGCTTGCAGGGTGGCCGGGCTGGTCTTAAGGAGGCCTGGGTCGATGGGCTGCTTGCCTCATAGTCTCTGTCCCGGCTAGCCTCAGCTCGGGGGACTGCAGGGGTCCCTTATAGTCCCGGAGCCCCGAGATGGTGGGCGCGGAGAAGGGCTGAGCCTCAGAATGGGGGGAGGAGCGGGGGAGAGCCAGCCCACCCCTCCCCCTCCTCCTCCCCTCCCGCCCACCAATAGGAAGTCAGCTGCTGGTTTCCATGGCGATGGCGCTGGACTGGTGGGCTGGACCGGCTGGCAGGGTCGGGATAGAGGGAAGAGCAGGTTCCTCACGGGATGTCAGCTCAGCGCCCCCCACATGTGGCCTCCCCACCCCTTGTCCCCACGTGCCCTCACACCTTCCTGGGTCCTGAGGCAAGCAAGCTGGAGATGGTCCAGACTGGTGAGACTGGTGGAGACAGAGACAGGAAGGATGTAACAGATCCAATCATGGAGAACAGCAGGACTAGGAAACACGGAATTTGAGAGGAAACAAAGAGAAATAAAAGGATAAAAACCGGAAGATAGAAGCAGAGAGGTAGAAATCAGCTGAGAAAATTGCTTCAGCTTCCTGCTGGCAGACCGCATTTGGAGACCAACCTGCCTGTCCCAGGCCAGCAGGGGGAGACCTCATGACCTGTTGGGTTGCTTTTGCTCTGAATTGTCAGGAAGTTCATTTTTTCATCTAGCTTTAGGATCTTTTGCTATGAGAAAATGGCTTTTGAGAACAAGGATGTGGGAAACCCCTCGACCCAGGAGTCAGCTTGTCTGTGGGGGAGGGGGCTAGATGGAGTTCCTAGAAACAAGGATATTGGAAGAGGCCTTGGAGAGGCAGCCCCTCTCTTCTTGAACCTGGGACTGAGCAGACAAGCCAGGCTCAGCCAAGGTTGGGAGCCCTCGTGTGGCACCCCTGTGGAATCGCAGCAATAGCACTAAACCACAGAGCCCTGGACAGTGGGCTCCACCCAGGCCAGAGCTGATGGAACTAAGGGGAGGGAGTACATGGAGGGGAGGTGACATCTTCACTTCCCTAAAGCAGTGTGTCGAGCAGTATGCATGCCACTACAAGATGTGTGTCGCTGCTGTTTAGGTCAGTGAATATACACATGCACATAATGGTTATGTGCATGCACATATAACATAAACATATATTTATTTCTCTGCACTTGGGGGGGCGTTGTACTGTTGTCTATGAATCTCATTGGTGTGTACATATGAATGTTGCACATGTCTATTTGCCAGTGTCTATGCATATCCTATTATGTGTGTGTGAGGCCATCCTTGTGTCAGTTCATAAATGGCAAAACCTGTATCAGGATACATGTATATGGATGTTACTAAATATACATAATAACATACAATGACATGTGTATATGATGATATGGTTACACATATAATCAGTCCTCTGTATCTAATGGAGATTAGTTCCAGGACCCACCTCCCAGGATCCCAAAATTTAGATTCTCAATCCCTTATATAAAATGATGTAGTACTTTTACATAAACTAACTACACACATTATTACCATACACTTTTTCCTTTTTCTTTTTTTTTTTTTTTTTTTGTTTTGTGGTGTTGAGAATCTAACTCAGGACCTTGTGCATAATAGGAAATTACCACTAAGCTACATTCCTAGCCCCTCCTTTATACTTTTTTTTTTAAATAAATGATGTGCTATTTTTTTATATCTTTATTTATTTTATGTGGTGCTGAGGATCGAACCCAGTGCCTCACGTACGCGAAGCAAGCGCTCAACCACTGAGCCATAACCCCAGCCCCCTGTATACTTTAAATTATTTAAAATAGTGATAGATTATTTTTTTAAATATTTTTTTTTTTAGTTGTAGGTGGACAGAATGTCTTTTATTTTTTTATGTGGTGCTGAGGATCGAACCCAGTGCCTCACGTGTGCTAGGCAAGCACAACCCCAGCCCCGTGATAGATTACTTATAATACCTAACACAATGTAAATGTTAGGTAAATAGCTGTTATACTATATTATTAAGAGAATGACAACAAGAAAAAGTTGTGGTCATTACAGACAGTTTGTGTGTGTGTGTGTGTGTGTGGTGCTGGGATTGAACCCAGGGCCTTGTACGTGCGAGGCAAGCACTATCAACTGAGCTATATCCTCAGCTTCAGACACAATTGTTTAAAAAATATTTTCAATTCAATGCTGATTGAATCCTTGGATATGGAACCCACACGGGGCTATAATATACACACATATGCAGGGGGAGGTCTATATGTAACTGCATGTGTTTTATTGGCATATATGCATGGGACCTCTGTGTAAATGCACATGTGTATATATGCTTTGCATATTAGTATCTGTGCCCTTATCTGTGTATAAGATGCTGTGCAGTGTGCTGTAGTATATATATATATATATCTATATATCACCATGTATGAAAATGTCATTATGTTTATGTGTGTAGGGCCAGTGTTTATGTGAATGTTACTATATGTATATTTTCATGTTTTATACTTGCTACTGAATATTTACATGTCCTGGGTGAATGTATGTTTGTGTATCATTGTGTGATATGCCAGCTACGTCACATATGTCTATATATAACTGCATGTGTGTTTTGCTGACATATATGCATGAGACCTCTATGTCAATGCACATGCATGTGTATGTATGCTTTGCATATTATCTGTGTCCTTGTCTATGTATAAGATGCTGTGCACACAGCGTGCCATAGTGTTTTTGTCTAACTCTTATACTACCAAGGATCCCTAGATTTGGATTAAAACCAGAAGTAAGCAGCCTTCTGTTCAGGGTATAGTGAGTTAGCAGGGTAGGGCAGGGCTAGAGCTAGGATCAAAAATAGGAGAGCCCCTCATAGTTCAGCCCCTCCATCTCCATGTCCTGCCCATCCTCAGATTGTCAGGATGTCCTTGCCCAATGGCCCAGGCCTCCCCACCCCACCCGCACTGCAGCCTGGCCAGGCCTGGAATCCTCTTCTGATCTTGTGGTCAGGGTCTCAGGCAAGTGAGAGGGACTCACTCCCCTCCCAGCCCGCTGGGAACCCACACTGCCCATATGCCTGCTACTCCCACTCAGCAACCCCCTACCTCTCTGCCCAGCAACAGAGTCTCAGACAAAAGAAAAGCAGAGTCCATTCTTTATTAGCATCGGGGCCCCTGGCACCCCCACACATTGCGCTCCATCCTTTGGTTGCTGCACCAGGGCTCACATGTCCAGCCTTCCCCACGCCCTCCCGTACTTCAGCACAGCCGAGGAGCAGATGTGGTATGTTTCCAGTTGTCCAGGTTCAGGAAGGGCAGCACTTGTGGGGGCACAGTGGAGGCCTTCCAGGAGTCTGGGCAGGGTGGGGAGGGATAGTGAGGTGCTCACCTGTCTCAGGGTCCTGAAGTAGAGGGAGACGGTGGCGGGTGGCGGCAGCGTGGCGTGGTCTCCGAAGCCCACAGTACACTCATCCATAAAGTAGGAAACACTACACCCTCCAGTGCTGTTAGTAGTGCTTTCTACTTTATGGGTGACTGCACTGTCTGTCTGTTCGTCTGCGTGTACTCTTCAGGCCACCCGCTCCTCCTTCTGATTCATGCTTCAAGATCCCCCAGCCTTCCGGGTAGCTTCCTAAGACCCCGCCACCCTGCCCATGGCCCCCAAAGGGCCCGCCCAGGGCCTTGTGGGCCGTGACTCAGCATGGCGCCCGACTTGCCTCCTCTACCTCCCTCCCCCCACTTCCTCTTTGGTTCCCTCTTCCCTTCTCCCTAGGGCTCCACCCCACCCCACCCCCACTCTCAGGGGCACTCAGGTAGAGACCATAGCTATTCTAGGGGCCTCACACTCATCCCCAGTTATGCGACCCCTGGCTGACCCCTCTCAGCCACACTACCCACTGTCCAGGGTTCAACTGAGGCAGCCACAGCCTCCTCCCCTCCAAGGCCTCTGGCCCAGCCTCCCCACCAGCCCAAGGCCCTGACTCCCTCACTGCTGCCTGCTCCCCAGGCAGGAGCCTAAGAGTATATCTACAGAAATGGTGGCCATGTCGGGTGGAGGAAGTGGTTTAGCGCCTTTTGCTGACACTGGTCTTGCTTTTCAGCCTTTGCCCACATTCTGTCATCCCCACCCTACTGTTCAGACCTCCTTCCTCAGAGCCTTGGGTACCTCTTTCATCTGGAGACTAGGAGCCATTTTACATTTTTCCCCCTAGTACCAAGGATTGAACCCAGGGGCACTTAACCACTAAGCCACATCCCCAGCCCTTTTTATTTTTTATTTTGAGACAGGGTCTTGCTAAATTGCTTAGGGTCTTGCTAAATTTCTGAGGCTGGCTTTGAACTAGCAATCCTCCTGCCTCAGCCTCCTGAGCCACTGGGATTACAGGCGTGCGCCACGGCACCCAGCCCATTTTACCTTTTAATCCTACTTCTAGTAGAGATTTAAAAGGATTTTAAGCAACCATCCCCTCATGAAGCCAGGTGAGTTGGACAGTTATTGCACTTCTTTGCCTAGAGCTTTGCCAGGAAGCCCTAGCACCCAAGTCACTGATCTCCCCACCCTCAGCGTCTCTACGCACAGCCAGCAACCCAAGCCCCTCATGGCCCCTGGTGGCCCATAGTGAAGGAGCCCTGGTTGGGGCTGAAGTGAAGGTTCAGGTCCTTACCTGGTGCTGCAGTGCTGAGGGGAGCAAGCTCTGTGCTCCAGGCTCTGAAGTGGGGTTCCCTTCAGGGCGGGCAGGGCTTATAAACCCAAGGCCACGTGGGTCAGATCTCGGAGCGCCCAACGGTCTTGGAGCCCGCCCCCACACCGCAGTGGAGATTAGCCACCCCTCCCCTCCCTGGGGAGGACAGACTGACAGGAAACCAGAGACAAAGCTGGGTATTGGCGGGAGGGGGCCTGAAGCGACCATCTCACATGCCCTGGGCAGGTGGCTTCCGGGACTCCACGCCTGCCCTTCCCCCATGGCACCAACTCCATAGGATGGTTCAAGAGTCTGGGCTTGGGCTGGGGCTGGAGCTCAGTGGTAGAGCGCTTGCCTAGCATGTGTGAGGCACTGGGTTTGATCCTCAGCACCACATATAAATAAATAAACAAAGATATTGTGTCCATCTACAACTAAAAAAAAAAAAAAAGAGTCTGGTACTGACTCAGGGCATGGGAGGTGACCCTAGGAGACAAGATCTCCCTGACAGAGCCGTCTGTGAATGCCCAAAACAAGTACTGAATTCCAGCACAAAAAAAGGACATTCTGTCTGAGCCCCCGCCCCACTGACTTCAGCCCAGAAAATTCCCTTCTCTTTCAAAATTCAGACCAAGCCATGGCTCCTCTATATGTGTTCCCTTGAGGCCATGGAGTTACCGATGCATGTTATAGAGCTACAGAGGCCCAGGCCAGACACCCCAACACCCTCTTTGGAGTCCACAGCACTCTCCAGAACTACACCCTTTTCCCCAGCTCCTGCCTGCAACTAGGCCTGGTTCCTCAGCACAGCATGGGGGTCACACTCAGGCCAGCTGGGCCTGTTGGCACTGGCTGGTTATTCATATGTCCCTCAGGGCCTGTAGTAACAGAAGGGCAGGGCAGAGCATTGGTGAGAACCAGGGCCCTCAGGTAGGGAATAGGTGACTTGGGGATAGGAGAAAAAGGGGGATTGGAGGAAAGGAGAGAAAGAGGTTTCAAGGGAAGGTTTTGGAGGCCACCGGATGTGGGCATGGTGGCCCGCCCACCTGCATGTCACCCCCGCTTTCCCCATGGGGAAGACAGGAAGCTGCCCAGCCCAGGGCCTCTGGCTGGGGGAGGGTGGCAGGGTGTGAGTCTGGGGGAGGAAAACTGGGGTAATTGAGTTTGGGCCATATGTTTTCCCCAGGGTTTTCAAAGCCCCTCAGTGGGCTTGGCTCTGGAATCAAGAGGAACACATGTGAGGCAAAGTAGAAAAGGTAGGAATGTGTAAGAACCATCACTGACTCCTTCCCAGAAAGCCATGGGCCTCTTCTCTAGGTGCCATCCAGGACTTCAGGGTCCAGAATAGTGTTGGTGTAGGGCATCAGGGAAAGGGAAATTGTCTCACATCTTTCCCTGCAGTAAGGGGGACCTTTGAACTAGAAAATTGCTATCCATTTCCAGCCTCCTACAATGGAACAGAGAAAGGGGGAACAGGGCCCTTCTGCTAGGGTCTAAAGAAAAAGTGGCAAGTAGGCCTTGTAGGGTCAAAGGCCAGAAATAGACAATGCTCCTTTAAGAGACCACCATTGCCTCAGACCTGGGTGGAGGGGAAGTGACTGCCCCAGGCGATAAGAGGATAAGAATATCAAAGCCCTGCAGCAACCTGGGTTCTTGGACTTCAATTCTTCTAGCGCTCCTCCTGGAACATCTTATCCCCACCCCTGCTTAAAGCACCCCCATAGCCATCACTTCAGAGGCATCCTGTGTTGGAAAAAGGGCTATATAGAATGGGAGGCAGGGGGCCTGTCTTCTGGGCCCAGCTGTGCCACAGACCCCCTCAGTGTTCCAAGAGACACACGCATAACTTCAACAGTCTCCAAACCAGCTCCTGTCCTGCCCTGAGCAGAGTGTGGATGTCCCTGATGCCTGCTCCCTTGTGACAAGAAGCTCCTTTTCCTTAGTGTTTTGTGTTTGTTTTAAGGGGGAGGCTGGAGCTTAGCCTCTCTATCTACAGAGTTTCTGGGATCAGGAGGTTTCTGGAGGGGCTGGGTTTTGCCCTGGTTCCTATCCTGAGCTGGGGCTGAAGAAAGATGGAATTGAAGAGGGACTCAGTTTTCTTGCACCCTGGATTTTTCCAGCCAGTAGTGACTGCCAGCTCAGCTGGGCCTCAACCAGAAGAAATGGGACAAGACCAGAAACAAAATCAAGGGCAGAGAGGAAGGGGCAGATTCTGAGATAAGGACACAGAGACAATGAGAAGTATTGGAAGTGTGGGTGTGCCATGTGTGGAGTGGGACATACACCTATGAGTGGTCCAGGATACTGTCCTGGAACTCTGCTCTGAGCTGGCCCAACCTGTGGGACTGACCAGCAGGTACCTGTGTGCCCTCACCCCCCAAAAACACACACACTGCCTGAAGAGCCCAAAAGATTCAGTCTTCTTTTCAGAGAGAGACAGCAGGCCCAGAGCCACAGAAACACTGTAAACATGGCCAGCTCAGGCCTACAGATACACCTAGAGAAAGGCCAACTACACGCTCCTGAACACACTTGCCTCCTTCTGGAAAGACATAGGAAACCTTACTTGGGACTCCAGGGCCAGAGCTTGGGAGAGTGACTGGAAAGATTTGGGGTAGGTGCCTCTGTGGGAGAGACGTACTCCCCTTTCTGCCTCCTAAAGCTGCCTGTTGCCTGAGTCGCATAGAATGAGAGAAACTAAATCCTTGATGGTGGCCTGTGGCTGAAAGAGGAGGTCTTGATGTCTGATTTGGTAGAGGGGAGAGTTCAAGTTGATACTCCAAACTCCACCCCCTTGGCAATAGGTCTGGGCTGGGCTATGCATTTACTGGGCAATTTCCCCTCACTTGGATTCTGTTATAAATATGTCCTCTAGGGGTTTTTCTTCTGATGCTGACATTCTTATTCCAGGGATCAGATTCCTGTTTGGAGGAATTAGGGTTGCGGGAACAGAGTTTTGTCAGTTGAGAGGGGTGAAGCCACTGGGGTGCGGTCTTGGGATCCTAGAGGGCTGTGAGCTCACAATCCTTCACTTCCATCCTCTCCTCACTGACCTTGGGGACAACCATCTTTGTGTGCCAAACAGGCTCTGGCCGGTAAAGCTGAGTCTAAGGAGAAAAAGTCACAGGACCTGTCATCAGGTACTCCCAGTTTAATAGACCATGTAGGGGAGTTTTGAGTGTTGGTGTGAGTGGTTTGTGCCCAGAGCAGGGACTGAGTGTTGGGTCTGATAGAGATACTTGTCTCCTACTTCTAGTGAATACTGAATCTAAGGTGGTGAAGTAGAACACACATATATACCTCTATACACACCTTCTTTTTTAAAATATTTTTTTACTTTATTTTTATATAATACATGACAGTAGAGTGTATTTTGACATGTTATACATACACGAAGCATAACTTATTCTAATTAGAATCCATCCTTGTGATTATACAAGATGTGCAGTTTCACTGGTCATTTATTCATATATGAACATTATACACACCTACTTTTTACATAATAGCAAGTACAATAGTCCAGCGTGGGGTTCACAGGGCCCAAGGAACCAGACAGTTTAAATATTACAGTGGCAAACTCAAGAGTCACAGGGAGACCCATCAGAAAAGTGTTCCTGGAGGAAGTGACTATAGGTGGAAGAGGGTTTACAAGCAGATACTGGGCAAGGAGGAAAAATGGAGAAAAATGGTCTTTTGAAAGCATAAGCCTATAATAAGAGCAGGCCCAGAGAGGGAAATAAGAAGAAAGCGAAGACTTCCCCTCCAGCTGCATGGGCCTGGGGCCCTCACTCAGTAGGCAGGAGGAGATGGCAGCCCAGATAACCTGACTTGTGAAGAGACAACAAAAGAGAAGCCACAGTACCTAACCACTCACAAACAGGAAGTCAAGAAGGCAAAGAGGCCCGCCCTTCAGTCAGCTAAGGTTGGAGGCAGGCCTGGCCGCAAAGAAGGGAAACTGAGCCCCCAGCATTGCAAAATGGAGCTGGAACTAATTGCAAGCAAAAGTCCTAAATGTTAGGGCCCTTCCCCACCTCCCTGGAGGGGCAGCCAAACGGTAACAGGTATCAAATAAGAGGGAAGTATCCTAAGAACCTAAGACAGGCATGTCCCCAGCAAAGGACATCTCAGCACCTAGGAAGATCCCCTGTCTCATCTCAGAGCCTTGGGAACACAAAGAGTGCTGAGAGGCCTCCAGGCAAGGGAAGTGACCAGCTGTCTCCCCTGCTCTGCCCAGGGGTCTTCTAGGGTTAACTTCATGTTCTTCTGCTCTATTCCATCTGACAAGGGACAGCTCCAGTGCACAGCGGCCCTCCCTAGGAGACGACTTTGCTCTGGAGCCAGGTTCTGGCTCAGCTCTCTTGGGATCATAAGATCCAAGGACTTTTAAGCAGCAAAGTCAGGCAACTGGTCCCGAGTCACAGAAGCATGCTGCAAGCCCAGAGACAGACAGAAAGCAGCCTGAGGTCACAAAGCAAATTAGGACCAAGTTCAGGGTCTTTCCACAGCATTTGGGAAGAGGCAAAGGGGCACAGTAGGAAGGAGGGTGTGAGTGGGAGGAAGAACACCACCCTGACCACTGCCATGGGTGTGGTTATAAAACCAGAAGCATTCCGTGGGATCTCCTAGGGATGCAAGCAGGGAAATGAAAGCTCCCTCTACTCAGGGGTGCCTAGCTTATCTTGCATAGCTGCATCTGCTCTAGTGTTAACTGCTTTGAATAAACTCTGGTGTGTGCATGAGAGAGTTGGTTCTCCTTGCCTGAAACCCACTATGATCTCTCATCAACCCAACTCCTACCTCAACATCAGGACTACTAAGAGGACAAAACTGGAAGACAACAGTCTTGGGGCCTGGTCCCAGCCTGTGGCTATTTAGAGTATAATTTTGGGCCAGTCACTGAATCTGCCCCTCAACTCCCTCCCCCAGTCTGTCTTTTCATCTAGCCGGGCGCAGTGGCACATGCCTGTAATCCCAGCACTTCGGGAGGCTGAGACAGGAGGATCACGAGTTCAAAGCCAGCCTCGGCAATGGCAAGGCACTGAGTAACTCAGTGAGACCCTGTCTCTACATAAAACACAAAACAGGGCTGGGAATGTGGCTCTGTGGTTGAGTACCCCTGAGTTCAATCCCCGGTACCAAAAAAAAAAAAAAAAAAAAACCCTCCCTCCCCTGGTCTGTCTCTTCATCTACAAAATTGCAAAGGTCGGGTGGGGGGAATTAAGCAAAGGGCCTGTTTGTACTTAGGATGTCCCAAAGAACAATGGGGCTGGGACCTTAGAGGAGGAAGAAGTGGCAGCATCTGTGTTCTAAAACCCTACGCGTAGGGCAGTCCTAGATTCTTCCAGCTGCTTCAAGGGCTACAGGCCTCCTGAAGACCAGTTACGGCAGGATGGCTAGGAAGGGCTCTTTAACGGAATCCTCCCCTTATCTGGCTGAAAACAAGAGGCAGAGGGTTACCTATTCCTTCCTGACAGCCCACTGTCCCCTGCAGGATTTCTTGCATCCCAGGCACATCTGGAAAAGTAGAAGGGGAGAGGTGGGAAGAAGAGACTGAGCTGTGCTGAAGCTCTTGGATCAGCACGTTCATGTCCCTAGACATGGAGCTGGGGAAAAGGAGAGGACTCAAAAACACATTGAGTCCAAATCTCATTTGATCATAATGTTGAGGTAAATGATAGCATCCCCAATTCAGAGATGAAGAACCAGAAGCTCAGCAAGGTTAAGTTTCACCATCCTGAAAATGGGCCAACAGCCTGCAGCCCATGTTTCTGTTCTCCCAAGGGAGCACATTGGAAAGTGCTCCCAAATGAAACAGGTCTTTTGAGAGAACCTGTCTCTCCTTACAAACCCAATCTGAGAAGGGAGCCGGGAGAGGCAGTGGGAAGGACTCAAAGCACACTCCCCTGCCCCAGGAGAGGGGCCCAGGTGGGCAGCCAAGTGGTCTACAGAATCTCTCCAAAGTCCAATTGTCACCCAGCCCCCTCCTTTAGAGCCTCGAAGCACAGATGGGGATGGGTTGGCCACCAAGGCTGGGGGGCCCCCTGCAGCAGCAACAGCAGTAGCAGCAGTTCACAGCACTGGAGCCGTTAAAAAGTGACTCAACCAGAAAGTGCGTTTGAAGCAGGCCGGCTGGGCCCCAAAGCCAAACCTCAAAAAGATGAAGTGAGAGAGACAGGCCTGCGGGGGCTGGGCTGGGGGTGGAGGCCCAGCCTAGGCCTAGAGCCGGCCTGGCCAAATAAGGGCAAATGCTCTTAGGCGGGCCAATGGGGTGCCAGTGGCTTCGTCATGGAGCTGTGGCTCAGGGAAGGGGAGGGGAGAGTCTGGGGCCAAATGGGGGCAGGAGAAGGACAGATGGGCCTCTCCCCAACACTGCTGCCCCTCTTCAAGGGGGAGGCATTGAGGCCCTCACTCCTAAATAGATTTTGGTGCTGAGGTCAGTGGACCTGCACTCCCAGGAGTCCCACTGGGGCCCAAAGGGGCACAAGGAAACCAAGGACCCCCAAACCTTTGTTCTAATTATGGGACCTAAATCCCCCTCTGCCATGGCCAAACTGAGGAGAAACCTTAAGGATAGCAGTGCTGTGCAAGGAGGAAAGGACTGGGCTGAAACACCAGTGCCGCCTGGTCTGGCATGGTCCCTGACCTCACCTCAGGCAAATGATCTAATGGAAACTCAGTTTTCTCATCTGTGAAAGGGGAATAATAATGCCTCACAGGATGTCATTGAGGATCAAATGTAATAATGGAGGTGGCCGAACCTGGAAATTGCCATACTGATGTATGTTATTGTAGAAATACAAGCCCATGGGCTGCTTCCCCTTCATATTCTTGCTCCAATTACTGTAAGAGATCCCTTTGTAAGACACCATGTGGTTCAATTTTGGCTGAAAGAGTGGAGGAGGTGCAGGGGCCACAAGGGTCCTCCAAATCAAAACTTAGTTATATCTGCTACAGACACAGAGTAGATCAATATCTTCCCTCCCTGCAACCCCTTCCCCAGAGTCATGCCCACCTCCATTGCCTCCTCTTCCCTGGCCTGGTTCTGGAAGACTCCAGACCATGCCCCACCTCTCTGCCTGAGACTCCGCCCTCCATCTCCCCTGCTTCCGTGGGGTGCAGGGCTGAGGAAGTGAGTTTACTCAGCTGCTTAGAGAAAGTGCTCTCTCTCCCTGCACAAGGTGGGGCAGCTGCTGACATGTTTCAGGACTTTTGATCACTGCCTTCCATAGGCCTCCCCAGTCCCTGCTGGGACCACAGGCCTTGGAGGAAGGCTGGGGCAAGGCTGCTACCCTCTTCAGCTCAAAGAAGTGCTCCCTCCCAAGTATGGATTTGCATTTCCCCCCTCTGCCTTCTGCTACCCAAGCCCCAAGGGAAGAAGTGACAGTTAAACCCCCACTTCCGGCTAGCGGCCCCAGAGCGCACTTCCTTCCAGGTATTTTCTGGGATGGGGGAGGAGTTGGAAGGGTGGCAGGTGCTGAGTTTGGGGAAGAAGGTATGAGAATGCCTCTTGGAAGCTGGGGCCCTCCACTCTGGTGTCCAAAGCTGCTCCTTTCCTTCCCTCAACCTCTCTGTAGTACAAAAGCTCAGGCAGGAAGCACATAGAACTCTTAAATGGGTCTGTCAGCTCACCTTCATATAGGCCCAGGTCTCCATCTGCCTTGAGAAGGACCCCTAAAGAAAGCTCTTCAGGCTCCAAGTCCTCTATGATACCAGACTGCCTGCCCTCTGCCCTGAAGGGAAATGTTGAGAAGGGCAAGTACCAAAACCCAAAAGGGAGATGCTGTCCATCATAATTTTCAGAGGATCTGGCATCTTGGTGCCAGCAGTATCAGGCAGTTTTCTCTGCACTCAATTCCTGAACTCTTCACATGAAGAGAAATAGTCTCTTTAGGCAAAAAGTACTGTCCCAGGCATCACAGAACATACAAAGTGGCTGTGATCCCTCTTGAGATTGGGCTGACACTGTGTAGGACTCAGTGCTCTCACTCATAAAATGTGGGCTGGACAATTCATGTCTTTCCCAGTCCTGATGTTCTATGGTCTGCCTTTACTGTCTACAGCCTCAACACTTTGGATTTTGCCCTCCCACAGTTGAAGGCCTCTATACCTACCCCCAAGGCCCAGGCAGGCAGCCATGCACTTTCCTCTATCTATATTTAGTGGCTCAGCCGAAGGCAATGTGTACCAAATGGGGCTATCTATTCTCTGGCTCAAATAAACTGGAATGGAGAAACAGAAACTAGAGCTGACAGGTTATGAATCCAAGAGGTAGAAAAGTAATCATTCCTGGAACCAAGTAAAGGTTAAACCACATTCAGAATGCTGTACTCAAATAGCAAAGTAGCCAATACACTTAAGAAAAAAAAAAAATGGAGCCAGGTGTGGTGGCCCATGCTTGTAATCTCAGCTACTTAGCAGGCTGAGGCAGGAGAAAGGCAAGTTTGAGGCCAACCTCAGCAATTTAGTGAGACCCTGTCTTAAGAGAGAAGGGGTATAGCTCAGGAGTAGAGTAGTCACCTAAGATACACAAGGCATGAGGCCATGGGTTCAATCCCCAGTTCCAAATTTTAAAAAAAATTTCTAAATTGGGCTGGGAATATACTTCAGTGTTAAGAGCGCTTGCTTGGCATGCATGAGGCCCTACGTTAAATCCCCAGTACCATGGGGGAAAAAAATCTCACCAAAAAACGAGAACAGAAAGATAAAAACAAAAAGCAGTTTTGGGGGCTGGGATTGTAGTTCAGTGGTAGACCGCTTGCCTCGCAAGCATGAGGCACTGGGTTCGATCCTCAGCACCACATAAAAAAAATAAAAATGAATAAAATAAAGATATCTGTGTCCATCTACAACTAAAAAAATAAAAATAAAAAAGCAGTTTTGGTCCCTGAACAAAAGTGTTTGTTTTGATGTATTTATGTATGATAGATGTATTGGAACAAATATTGTCCAACGATGCTAGAGGGATAAACTTCTAGCCATGTCTACCTACAACAAAAAGGTAGGTGACTTTGGATAAGGACAATCCCTTTCATACACTTAGTAGTTCACAGCTCTCAAATTGCTTACTTGAAAGCAATTTTAGGTATTTGAATCTTACAACTACCCTGACACAGGGACTACCAACTACATCTATACGCAAACCTTATTTGAAGTATAACATACAGAAAAGTAAATAAATCACAAGTGTATAATACTAAGTTTTCAGAAAGTGCACTGACCCATGTAATTAGCATCCACATCAAGATAGACTATAGCCAGCACCTTAGGTGCGCTTCATGCTCTCTTCCATCCACACCTATAGTAGGAACCACTATCTTGCCACCTTACATTATAGCTCTGTCAACTACATTTTGTAGAGAAGAAATTTTGTTGGGAGGTGACTTAGAAAGATCACAGGGGTAGTAGCAGGTGGAGACAGTGGGGTAGAAAGCAAGGACTCTGCCCTTAGCTGGATACATGTTTTAATCACACAAGTCTGTGTTCCAGCGGGTGTGATGGTGCCCTTATCACGCTGCAGATGGAAGTAGGTGGGGAGGAAGAAAACGCAGAAGAGGTTGGGCAATGTGGGCCACAGGTCAGCAAGTGTCCAAGAACTGTTGGAATAGAAAAGATGCAGCCAGGGGAAGGATGGGCTGGATCCATTTCATTCCCCCTTTGCTCTGCACAGGGACCCCTGAGTAGTCCTAAGGATCTCCCCCCGCCCTTTTTTTTTTTTTTTGTACTGGGGATTGAACTCAGGGGTACATGACCCCTGAGCCACATCCCCAGCCCTATTTTGTTTTATGTAGAGACAGGGTCTCACTGAGTTGCTTAGCGCCTCATTGTTGCTGAGGCTGGCTTTGAACTCATTATTCTCCAGTCTCAGCCTCCCAAAGTGCTGGGATTACAGGCGTGTGCCACTGCACCCAGCTACCTCTCCCTCTTTTGATAAAAGAGGAAATAGAGGTATTAGGAGTAGGATGGTTGGTGGGGTTCAATGTGTAGGGACGTTTTAACCTCACTGAACAGAAAACTAATGCCTCACACTGGTTCTGTGGAACACTTGCAAAGGGAATAAAACTGCTATGTTTGGGAATAACTATGGGGGAACCAGCAGCCCTCAACTGGGTGTGGGCATTCTATTTCTTGAGCTAACACTCCACTAGTTTATCGTGGCTAGGCCAATCAACTCTTTGAACTTGTCTCCTCATCACTAAATAAGGCTGATAACTGTTTCAGGGGTTTTGTGAGCATCAAATGAGACAAAGAATGTGAAAGCCCTTTTGTCAAATGCAAACTACTATTTACACAAAAGGTTTTACTGATATTAAACATGAACCAGATTTCTGGACAACATATTTTTAGTTTGTTCTTACCATTACATACCTGCCTCTTTTTTTATAGAGATCAGATATCAGAAAAGGGATGTGAAGATTAAGCAGCAGATTATGGACAGGCTGGAAGTAACAGGCCACACCAAGTGCAAGGCATCAGTCCCCAAACCTGGTGAACCCAAGCTGAGCTTAGATTTGCAGCCCATCTCTTCCAAGACCAGAATGTCTGGACCCTTGACCTGCCAGCTCTCAGTTCCTTCTTGGGCTGGAGGCTGTAGTCCCCACTGCACTGCCACTGTTTTGAGGAGACCCTAACCAAACAGCACTTGGTAGGCAGAGTAGAAAATGAGGAATAGGCAAACAAGGGAAAAGTAGCCTGGCTACTATTTCTAGTCTCTGATATGATTTGTCTGTCCTGTTGAATTGGGGAGTCTTGCCCTTCTGGAGATGAAAAGATTAAGCAAAAGACTGAGAGCTCTTAAGACCCTGGGCAGACTCAGAACCCCAGTAGATGGAATGGAGCCAAAACTTTGATAAGACACAATAGGCAGGATGGAGCCCTGATGGCTATGACTCCAGGGCAGTACCAGCACCACTCACCCTTAGAGAGCCTGGAACCAAGTCCATCCTAGCTTCTTTAGGCTCACACTAGGAGATGGGGCTCCAATACTTTAGTCTGCACTGTTCAAGTACCAAAGGCAAGAAAGTGATTCAGAAGCAGCTCCTAGGCAGAGCTGAAACAAGCCCCTTCCCCCACAACCATCAGTGCCTATCTTTCGCTTCCTGCAAGATTAACAGTACCCAGCTCAGTGTGGGACTGAGGTAGCCACGTGTGGTTATTTGTGCACAGCTCCTCCTGCCTTCTCTCCCCACAACTATTTCCATTCTCGCTAAGCAGCCACGTCCGGGTCAGACACCTAGGACAGCAGCTGGGACTTTCCAAGGGACTTTTTGAGAAAGCCAGTGAAAGTTTGGGGGTTGGCTACACAGCCTAGGCACTCTTGCCAAATCCTACTTCTTTACTTCAGGATGTAAGCTCTGTCCTGGCAGGGTTGCTGGGTTGCTGACCAAAGCTCCTTTCAGACTGAACTTCAACAAGACACATATATACCCACAGAGCTGAATTTGAAAACTCAAGTTGGAAAATGAGATTAACAGACCACTCCCCTCAGAACTTGATGGCACTAGTGAAATGGTTCTAGTTTGAGAACCCGTGAGTGGATATGAGTGGCCCGATCAGTCCAGCTATCATCCCACAAGCCTAGGAGGGGACAAAGATGGTATGGAGGAAAACGGACACTAGAGTCACCATTTCTCTTCCCTCTCAGTCAGGGTCACAGGTAACCCAAAACTGACTCACTAGCAACACCAGGTGGCTAAGGGACACAAAACCTAGTGCAGGCAGCACTGCTAGTGAGTCAGAGGTCACCCTGCAGTTGTAGTTCTAGGCATCACTTTACCCTCAAACCCTCCACTATTTTGACTGTGTTGCACATGTTGTATATACTAAAAAACGATTAATAAGAAAAGAACAGGGGCTGGGGCTGGGGGTCAGTG
The DNA here is from genome assembly GCA_004024805.1 of Geosciurus inauris. Classification (NCBI taxonomy): domain Eukaryota; kingdom Metazoa; phylum Chordata; class Mammalia; order Rodentia; family Sciuridae; genus Geosciurus; species Geosciurus inauris. The sequence continues at coordinate 22,370 of PVHX01009765.1, forward strand.
GTAGAGCGCCTGCCTCACGTACATGAGGCACTGGGTTCGATCCTCAGCACCACATAAAATAAATAAAATACAGATGTTGTGTCCATCTACAACTAAAAAAAAAAAAAAAAACTGCATTAAAAAAAAAAGAACACAGCGACTTTACCTTTTCTAAGATTTATGCTATGGAATTTTCACATTGCTTCATCTTTTTTTTCTTTCTTTTTTGGTACCAGGGATTGAACCCAACGGTGCTTAACCTTTGAGCCACATCCCAAGCCCTTTTTATTTTTCATTTTGAGTCAGTGTCTCACTAGGTTGTTTACAGCCTAAGTTGGCTGAGGCTGACTTTGAACCTGTGATCCTCCTGCCTCAGCCTCCTGAGCTGCTTGGATTAGAGGCAGGCGCCACCATACCTGGCACACTGCTTCATTTCTGATCACAAGAATCCTGAGGTAAATAGGGCATAATCACTCTCACTTTATGGATGAACTTAAATCAAAATGGGGATACTAACAGGATTTCTGTGAAAACTTAATGAGAGTTTATGTAATTTTAAAACTTTACAACAGATAACTCACCTTGGCCAATGTAGTTACCCAAAGACCCCTACTAGGCTAGAGAAGGCAAGGCCAACTTCCCACAGAGGCACAAACTCCCAAACAAGACCCAGCAGCCACCTGAGGCTGGAAGGTCTCCAGAGAGGGCAACGTAAAATGAGGATGAGACTAGCCAAAGGTATAGGTAGATCAGTAAAATTAGACACAAAGAAGGAAAAGAAGCAGTATTAAACAAAGTCAAGGGGCAAAGAACACTAAGAAGCCTCAAGATTTCAAGAGACTGATATGCCAGGTCTAGAGGGCAAGATATAAGCACTAGACAATGGGATTATACTGAGGGGTTACCATGACTCAGAAGAGCAAACCTTCCAATGAAACTTAAGCAAGTACGCTAGGAAGGTTGCACCCCTGAAGGCTCAGACAGGCAACAAGAGCAGAAGAACCTCTCTTGTGCTGGGATGGTGCTTTCCGGGCAAGTGAGCCCTTATTGTGCCTAGCCAAGAGAAAGAGAGAGGGAGGCAAGTCATGTGTCATAGTCTTACAAATTTTCCAGTGGTTCATGTTAATTGGATTTTAACCCAAAGTACCGCCCATAGGTAAGGGCACAGCCCTGGGCATGAGCAGGAATACCAGCATCTTCTCCCTTCAATTCAGTCTCTGTGAACCCTCCAGTCCCAACCCCTCCACCTCCACCAGTAGTCCCAAGGTGAAATGGCCCAGAGACAGGATCTCTCAATGGTCTGCTGATTCTCAGAGATGGAGGACAAGGAGTATTTGAAATTCTGCCTGTTTAGTTCCACAACAAAAAATAGGCAGAGGAAGGAGGTGGAGAGCAAAGATGCTCGCAGCCTGCATCTTGCTAGGTCTTTATAGCTGTGTCTCTGGATTTGTAGGCCACTCCTCGACTTTTCAGCTCCCGCACAATTCCTATGGCAAGAAAAGAAACAGCTCTGTAAGGGAATATTCAGAAGGCTAAGAAAAGTCCTTATCTGCCACCTTAGAGGGGGAGCTACAAGCAAACTGCAGTTCCTAGGGTGCTCATCAAGGAGTCTTGCTTGGTTGGCTTCTTACCACTGACGATCCAGGCAAGTCCTGGCAAACACTGACCAGGTAAAAAGAAGAAAAAGAGGGACTCATGTAGTCAATCAAAAACAAATGCCTGATTTCTCTGGTTTCTCTTCAGATTATATAAATCTCTTGATTTATACTAAAGATTTCCGTGGAGAGGAACAACCTTGAGTCTTAAACCAATTTTTTGAGGCCTTGTTTCAGCAAGAAAAAAAAATGCCTAAAACTAGAATTCTCAGGTGACATTGGGCAAGTTATTTATCTCTCTGTGTCTCAGTTCATCTGTGAAATGTAGAACCTCTTATGAGTCAAGAGGATTGTTGTTAATTCACCTAAAAGACTGACTTCCCGGATGGGTATGGTACTATACACCTGTAGTCCCAGCTACTTAGCTACTCAGAGGATCACTTCAACCCTTGAGTATGAGACTAGCCAGGGCAACAAAGCAAAACCCCAACTCAAAAAGAAACCAACCAACCAAACAAAAAACCCCAAAAAACTGACTTCTGCAGAGCTTGGTACAATAAATGAACATTAGCTGTTATTACAATTGTTATTACCTTGGGGCAGGCGACCAGTGACAGACACTGCATATACACCTGGCTTAAAGTTACCTGAAAGAGAAGAAAGGAGGTTACAGTGGGAGTGAGTTAAAACTAAATGGAGGCTTCAGCTAAACATGACAGAAGTGTTACCACTCAAGAGATGAGCCATCAACTTCTTTTGGCTACAGGGTATATGTCCTGTACCATGACTTCCTGGTCTTTCCTACACCATCTTTCCCACCCTGGGGTCACAGACCCTGCTGATTTTAAGTCTCTTGCTGGCCCTAGTGCAAAGTACCAATATCGCATAGGCCAGGATAAGGAGAAATAGAGACACTTACTGACTCTCTGCCACTTGGAGACCCAGCTGTCCTCTGGACTCATCATCGCAATGATTCTAGGGAGGAAAAAGAAATAGAAGGTCAGTCTGAACTTCCTCTGCTAGAGAGAAGGAAGACCAAGGGAGCTGGTCATCCAACAAAATAATACTGGGAAAGTAATACTAGGAGAAAGCCAGGTGTTGTGTTTCTACTGGAAAGCAGGAGAAACTGAATTCTAATGCTGGGAAGGGGTGACGCAGAGCTAGTACTGACAGATTCTTTGATTTTATATCCCTGGTTTGCCAGTAGGAAGTCAGTTATTATTCCCAAAAGACAATTTCACCAGGCTCAAAAACATCCTTAGGGTGCCAGACGCAGTGGCACACACCTGTAATCCCAGCACTTTGGGAGGCTGAGGCAGGAGAATTCCAAATTCAAAGCCAGCCTCAGCAATGAAGTGCTAAACAACACAGCGAGACTCTGTGTCTACACAAAACAATAGGGCTGGGGATGTGGCTCAGTGGTCGAGTGCCCCTGAATTCAATCCCTGGTACCAAAAAAAAAGCAGGGGGATGGGGGGAACTGGGGATGTAGCTCAATGGTAGGGCACCTGCCCAGCATGTAAGAGCCCTAAGTTCAACCCCAATCAGTACTGCACCCAGCAGGAAAAAAAAAAAAATTTAGCTTACAGATTCCCTAGGAGATGGGACAGCTTTAGCAAGTGGATGGCCAGTACTACAGATTACAACCAACACAACCATTAGGGGGATAGGCCAAGTACAAAGGGGAGAGTAAATCAAAACAATGGATCATCCTCTCAGAAATGAGTTATACTCCCCAAAAACCAAAGGCCCACTGTTCTAAGTGGATGCTGATCCATAATGTGGGAGGGGGCATAGGAAGAATGGAGAAACTTTGGTCAAAGAGGAGGGAAGAGAAGGGATGGGACATGGGGGCAGGAAAGATGGAATGCGATGGCCAACAATGCCCTAGGTTCTTGGTGTAACTCTATATTGTATACAACCAGAGAAATGAAAAGTTGTGCTCCATTTGTGTACAATGAATCAAAATACATTCTGTTGTCATGTAAATCTAATTAGAATAAATATATTTTTAAAAAATCCAACACCCCCGACCCCCATGAGCTGTACTTGGCCAAGTCCCTCCTCTAATGAGCGGGGCAGCCAGAATACATGGAAGACCTCTCATAGAATCTCATCAGTAAGGTAAGACTCAAAGGTTGAGATAATTCATGAAAAACATGTACTACAGAGACTATCACAGAGCAGGTGCTAAATAAGCATTAGCTCTTATTATCCTAATAGGCCTTCCCAGGTAGTTCCAATTCCAGAGAACAGCTAAAAAGGCTATTCAAGGACTAGAAGCCCACTACTTGGGCAAGAAGAATCAGAATCAGCTGCTATCAGAAGCTACTGAGGTAATTTTTGTTATTTATGCATTTAATCAAATGCTTACTGCCTGCCTATCATGTCAGGTCTGTTCTAGGCACTGATGTTTATGCATTGCCTTCTCCATATGCATTTCCTGTTCTCTTGGTAACAATCTTGGATTCTGCTTTGGGGGAGACTCCCTTCCCATCCAAATTCTACATTTTCACCTGTGCTTTGAGTAGAACTGACCTCATCTCCAGGGTTTACAAGCAGAAGAACAGCTAACTGGCCCTGCAGACTGATCTGGGATGGATGTGTACGAAGGCCATCCTCCCACAAGTATATTTTCCTTTGTCTTGCACAATCTATTCTTTTTTTTTTTTTTAATATTTTTTTAGTTGTAGATGGACACAATGTCTTTATTTTATTGCTTTGTACGTGGTGCTGAGGATCGAACCCAGGGCCTCACACATGCGAGGCAAGCGCTCTACCGCTGAGCCACAATCCCAGCCCCGCACAATCTATTCTTATAGCCTCACAGCCTCTGTTACAAATTTAACCTGTATACCAACAAATTTAATCTATACAGAATTCTCAGTTTTCCAAACATCCCTGACTTTTCCTACACCATGCCTTTGTTCCAGTCACTCCTTGTATTTGGAGTGTTCTTTCTACCCCCCCTCACTTCAAACTTCTCAAAAATTCTATGCTTCTTTAAGAGGAAAGAGTGCTATCTCCTCCACTTCTGCTGAGCTCATCTAACTTTCCTCCGATCTTTGTTAGCCTTTGATTTGCCTACTCTTAAAAACCAATATGCTCTAGAATATTTAATTCCTACAACTCAACAAAAACAAAAACCAACCAGATTTCAAAAAAGGCAGCAAGCTGAGGGTGTAGCTCAGTGGTAGAGCCACTGCCTATCATGTGTGAGTTCCTAGGTTCAATCCCCATTATTACAAAGAAAGTGGGGGGGGATCTAAAGAGACAATAAGCATATAAGGTGTTCCACATCAATAATCATTAAGGAAATGCAAATCAAAACCACAAGATATCAATTCATATCCACTAGGATGGCTATTATAAAAACAAAAAAACACATCGATCAGAAAGGCTATTATAAAACAATAAAACATGAAAAGTAATGAGTTGGCAAGGATAAGAAAAAACTAGAACACTTCAGCACTGTTTCCTGGTTCCTCAAAAAATTAAACAATAAATTATCATATACTCTAGCAATTATACTTCTGGATATATACCCAAAAGAACTGAAAGCAGGGACCTAAACATGTATGTGTGCACTGATGCTTATAGCAGTATCATTTATAAATGCTGGAGTGTAAAAGCAACCCAAGCGACATACACAAATGAATAAACAAAGTTATATACACATGCAATGAAATATTATTCAGCTTTAAAAAGGAAATTTTGACACATGCTATGACATATATGAATCTTGCAGACATGCTGAACATTGAATAAGCCATCCACAAAAGGACACTGTATAATTCCAGTTATATGAGATACCCAGGGTAGTCAAAGTCATAAAGAAAGAAATAATGACATTCTAGGGGTGTAGGGAATGGCAAGTTAGTATTGGTACAGATTGAAAGAGTTCTAGATATGGATGGTGGTGGTGATTACACAACAATGTGAATGCACTAATGGCACTGAGTTGTATACTTAAAATGGTTAAATTGGTAAAACTTCACATTGTGTCTCTCTTACTAGTAACTTGTGAAATCTCTCACAGCAGCTAACACAGCACTTTACACAAAGATGGGAGTTCCTTCATTCATTTGTTAGCATTGAATGGCATAGTTCTAACAAAGGAGCAAAGATGCCAGAGTACCTTGAGTGTCATATGCATGCATAGAAAGTAAAGGTTCCATGCCAACATCTTTTCTTGCCCAATTCTTTTTTTTTTAATTTTTATTTTTTTTTTAGTTATAGGTGGACAGAATATTTTTATTTTGTTTTTATGTGGTGCTGAGGATCGAACCCAGTGCCTCGCGTGTGCTAGGTGAGCACGCTACCACTGTGCCACAATCCCAGCCCCTTTTCTTGCCCAATTCTTATTCTCCACTAAAGGAAATCAAAGAAGGAATGGAGCTGGCCCACCTTAAAAGAACTTCAGCCTACCTCTTTAACCCCCAAAGAATACTGTCCTCTGGCTACTATCTTGAGGAAGAAGATCTAGCCACTTATGCTTCTCTCCTTTCCACTTCTCCCCACTGGACAATTTTGCCAAAGGAAAACTCTTCTTCTAGGATCTCTTTAAGCTCTTCAGTTTTGGGGCAATAATCTACCATTATTTTACCTTCCTTTCCCTTTATTGTAAAAAAGAATCTTCACATATTCAATGTTTTTTTTAGGGGCGGGGGGGTGGTGTTGGTGATTGAACCCAGGGCCTTGTGTATGCTAAGCACATGCTTTACCTCTGAGCTATATCCCTAGGCCCTCAACATACATTAAACATCTACCACCTTCTAGGGCT